>VYZU01063826.1:0-23896 GCA_013401355.1 Ceyx cyanopectus | reverse complement strand
ATCTTGGTAGCCCTAGTTAGCCTATGATTGAACTAACACTATGCCCCAAAATGAATTAATTTGAAAGACTCTGCTTTGTACTGTAGTAGTGCATAGACAGTTACCTGGAGGGAAATCCCAAACCTGTATTTGAATCTCCTCATTACTTTATGGTCACCGTTACCTACATGTTTAAAGTGCTTTAGATTTTATATTGTCTTATGAAACAGATTCAGCTCTGCAGACAGAGTTTGACTGGCAGTTGTACTACAACACTGGGTAATCTTTTAAGTAATAAGTACTATCAGTAATGACATTATTAAAAAGCATTATTATCTTAGCTTTGCAGGACAAAACAGACTGGAAAGATGATCCTGTTGTTATAGGACAGAAGTTATGAATCTGACATCCAATATCCAGCTTTATTACATACTTCCTTGGTGAGCCAGGGGTAGTGTCTCCATATTTCGGTCATCCCCCTTTCTATACCACTACAAACACTGTTGAGATCAACTTTTTCTTGTTCTATATTTAGCACCAACACAACAGGACAATTAAAAGCTATTCTAAGACACTAGCAGTGTGGGTTTTGTTTATTTACTGTGCTGCTATCCTCTGAAACACTCTGTGCAGATCAAGCACTGTTATCTGTGTCTGTTCTTCACTTTTCCATACATGATTTTCTAATATTTTGAAACATGCAAAGCTGGCAACAGTGGAGAATGAAGTTAAATTACCCACAGGCTAGAAGCATTAAGAAAATGATGTGCATTAGAGCATTTCACATCTGGAAATTTCTGCAAGGTAGTTCAGCTCTCCAGTGTCTTCTTTTTTAAAGCCACTTACTGATAGTAACATCTGCTCTAATGATGATTTTTGCCAATTGGGATGCCTACTGAACAAGGAACGGGCTGAAATCAGCAGTTCATTTTGTAGGCCTAGCACTGCAAGTAAAAATAGATCCTGGTGGTCAGTTCCTTTAAAAAGAGTGAGGTGCAATGGTTCTTTCTAGGGGCAGAAAGACTCTCAGCATTGGCAGATGGCTGCTTTAGTTACGGTAGTAGCTCTAATCAGGAGGTTTGTAGAAAGGGAGCTAGTTGTGAGGTCAGTGAGAAATGGTGCCAGACATGGAGCTAAATGACTGAGGAAATAGAATTACTTTTATCACCTTGCTTTAGTCGTTTTGCTGAAAATAAGATACAGTGTTCTTTTCTCCCTCCAGAAAATGATACTGTAGTATAAGCTATCCTGTCCACTGACCCTTTGACACAAGTGGTAATAGTTACTGAGCTTGTAAATGTGAGAAGTATTCTAGAGTTATAGATGGATATAGTCATGAAGAAGTAGAAAGATGAAGTGTCAAAAATACAAAACAACAACGAAAAAATCGCCAAACAAAAAAGAAAAAAACCACCCCATACTTTTAAGGTCTTCTCTAAAGAGAATGGGCAATATTTCATCTTGAATTTAGTGCTTGGACAACTGCATGTAGATCAGTTCCCTTGTCTAATTTAGAAAATTGAGTTTGTGTTATAGAGATTATGAGGATTCTTTTTTTTATTTGTCTGTTTTCCAAACACTCTTCAAGAATAAGTTTGCAGAAAATGGATAGAAATGTCTGTGATGCTTCCTCCCTTCCTCTCTATGTCTTTCTTTCTAAGGACCTGATGAAATCAGGCCAGCAGTTCTCCTTCCCTCAGCAAAAAAATATGAAAAGAAAAGAGTTCTATGGGAAGAAATCTCTTCAAGGACCTCAAGCAGAGCAATCACATTACAGCAGAAAACAGACTGCAGATCTGAGTATTGGTAAAATAATATAGAAGTAAACTTCAAGCACAGGGTGATTTTTTTCACTCAGCTCCTGGTTTCTCTCCTGTGTTCCTGATACTCTGTCTGCACATGGATGAGGGATAATCTGCAGTCCATGCTCTCATTAGTGCTGCTAACGATGAGAGGTAAAAATGCTGGTTTGCACTAAAATCATGTTAACCATTAAAAATATGTGAATTTTCTTCTAGGATCTCAAGCTACTAAAATGAGAAACAGGACAAATTAAATTTGTTAAAACATTACACTCAATAAAAATAGAAAAATTCCTACTTAATGTAATGATCTGATAAGGCTTTCCTCATCTGACTATGCTGCACAAAGGCAAAAGATAAACAGCATGTACTTTAAATGTTTGCAGTCTCTGGAAGAAAGGCCCTTTGCCATTCTACAGTGGGGGTTTAAGTGTTTATTTTATGTGTGAATGTAAATCCCCCCGGAAAAAGCACTGGGGATGATGGAAGATTATAGAATGTGATTTACTCATATCCATATTCTGAGACAAGATGCCTTGAAATGGTCCCCTGTGTAATCTGGATGTAGATTATTGTGGAAGTAATCGAAGTAATAAAGAATGCCTACTTTTTCATCTATACAAACTGTTATTTCTCATATTTGAGAATCTTCTGGCCACCTAAAGACTGGTGCTGTTGATTCCTCTGTTGCTCCTAACAAATCATCCACGTTTTTGATTTATTTTTTTTTTAAATGATGTGCACTTTTGCCCCACCCAGTGGCCATTACCTAAATTGCCAGCTATGCGTGAATTTTAGTGGCGTTTCCCCCTCTCGGCCCCCTTCTGCAGGGTGGATCTGCCACTGAAAAGAGAACAAAAGCAGCATCTGTCCCCTGTTGCTCCCATGAGTATATTAGGCTATCATTATCTGCACTGACACTACCATCTGTAATGTGCTCTGGGGCAAACGCAGGCACTGCCAGTAGCTTCGGCACCATGGGCAGATGCTTCATCATGCCAGAGGGTGGACAGAACCAAAAGAGCCTGTACCTGAAGTGCTTGAGAACAGAGAGAAGGAGCGAAGGAGAGGGCAGCCAGGGAATTAATGCTGTGCATGTGTCTCATCAACAAAGATGGAAAGAGGAAGCACAGGCTAGGTCAAGAACATTACTCAATCTAAAGGAATAACAGGTATAAAAAAAAAGAGAGTCGTTTTATTGCACCAGGAAATCTGAGAGTCTATAACTTTTTATGGACTTTTATATCTTCTCTTTTTTCACAAGTAACTTACAAAAATTGCTTTCAAATTAAAGTAATAAATAGAAGTTGTTTTTCTCAAAATTCCTGCTTCATTCATTTGTAACAGAAAACAAAACATACACACACATGCACACAAAGATAGGCAATAAAGACAAAGGACCTTTTTTTTTCCCCTGAAATGACTTTCTTCTCTCTAAATCACAGAACTTTTTATGCAGAACTCTATCTTTCTCTCCCTGGACCAATTTCTCTGTCATTATGTTCTAAAGGAAACAGAAATCTCTTCCTGAACCTCACTGTCACATGTGAAGGCACAAGTGAAAAACAGAAAAAAATAAAGCTTTTCAGAAACCATAAGCATTCTGGTTAATACTTTTGTTTGTTTGGGGGTTTTTTTTAATACTGTCTTTAGAGGCAGGAATGCAAACCCACATATTTCAACTAATCTCCTGATTTCTTCACCTGCAAAAACACAGTTCTGTTCATGTTCTAAACCAGATGCTTACTGTATATAGCATTATATTACACATCTATTACAGCACTAGCTAGGTGTTTTAGCCAAGACTGGGGCTTTTGCCTCATCTGTTCTGTATTCATGCAGCAAAAGAGACCCTCTATCAATAAAAATGTACTTTCCTTCCAGAATGAAATGTCTCTACAAAAGCTACTTCAGTACTCTGGCTGTATGGATGTTAACAACATCAATTTGCAGAAGTCTCCTAACATATGAGTAGCTGAAGATCTGCACTTTGATGTCATTTCTTCCCCACTCTTTTTTTTTCCCTTCCCCCATTCAGAGTCTCAGGAATTTACTCTGTACCTTCCAGAAATGGATTGCCTTGCTGCAGGCAAAATTAATCTAAAATATGGAAAATGCCTACACTCTTGCATGACTGTATGCAGCACATGTATATATTAGCAACATTTTCCCCACTGTTTCTTATGCATTATCAAAAAAATGGTCATTAAGACCTGTACTATTTTCACAGAGGTATAAATTTTTTTCTATTAATATGTTGAATTACACAACCAGCAGTTGCTGGTTAATTGCAGTTAGACACACAAGACAGGACTGCAATAATTCTGTGTTGTAATGTACAGATGAAGACTGAAGGATTCTGTCTTCCCTATCCACCGACTGCTGTACGACACCCTCCAGTCACTCCTTTATTGCACTACAAGGACTCTGACGCGTATGGGTGGAGAGGAGAAGGTAGCAAACGATGCCTTTATATTAAGTGGTCCAACGCTGCCTCCATCAAGATTAAGTAGGTCATTTACAAGAGCTCTAGCACACATTGTATTCTGCAGTAGGAGTTTGAAGTATAACAGACAGGCAGCCATCCAGACAGCAGCCTTGCATATGAGATAATATTTTTCTCCGAGACTCCCCTTCCAAATAAGCACAAAGTGTCTTTAAAATGCCTAGAGACAAACTGGTGCTTTCACTGTGTTTTCTCATACAGTAAAGGTTTTGTAAGCATTGTTTAGACATCATCACAAGAAGCCTATGATGATTTTCTGAACACTTGTAGAGGCTTTTTATAGTTTTCTATACGTTGTTGCTTCTCTTGTAAGAAGTGCCTATTTAAAAATACAGTCCCCAAGAGTTAAACCAGTTCAAGCTATTATAAATTTGCCACATTTGTCTAGAGGAAGTTTCAGGGGGTTTGTCAATTTTAATTAGAAATGGCACAATGATTGTGCACACTGTAGCAGATTATCAGGGCTACTTGTTAAATTATAAAAGGCTGGCTAAGCTTCAGAGTGAAGCTAGTGTCCAAATTAGCAAATTTGATAGTTTATAGCTTATGCTCACAAAAATAATTGCTTTTTCCTCCTTTCTTTTGCAGATTGTTTTCTTTATCTGAGAAAAAAAACACAAAAACAAAAGCAACCACAAACAAACAAAAACCCAAAACAAACAAAAACAACAACAAAAAAATAAGCCTATCTATAGAGCTCTGGATAATTTCTCTAAATTACACCTGGGTTAATAACGGGGAAACCTAGGAAAATGCCATGCTCTTTCAGATGCCTTACCTATTTTTAACATTTCTTATTTTTATGTTAAATTCATAATATACCCTTTGGTGGAGTGTAGTATGTTTTCACCTCAGAAGGTCATTTACTGTGAATTTTGAGAACAAATGTTGAACTTAAGAAAAATACCAGGTATCTGTAAGAGGTGATATGCATGGATGGAAAGAGAGGGAGCAATATTCCAGATACCTTTTCCATTTACACTTTCTGTGGCGAAAAGAGATGGGACTGTGAGGTTTAAGCAAATAATTTATTTCAACTCACAGGTTTAACTGCAAGGCCCAAGCAAACCATCTATTTGAAGTCTAATAAGCCACCACTGCAGGTTTTTATGGCTACGGTGGCAGAATGCACTATTGCAACTGAAAGGCAAGAATACACTGTAACAAACCAGAAAGCACACTAAACATTAGACATATGTTAGGTAATCACCCACATTTGCAAACTTGCAGCATGCTAAAATTCCACTCCAGATAAGGGCTCTCAGTCTTAGAACTAAGTCACTTTGGCCAATGTCCTGACCGAGGGGGAACTCCCAAAATCTAAGCTAAAACTTAGTGCTTTTACCCCATTTTCTTGTGTTTGAATACACAAGAGTGTAGCTGAAACACTCCAGGTGGTTGTGGCAAAACTGCGCCTGACTGGATTATGCCCTCTGGAGACATAAAAGTTGCTGAAACCAGCACTGAAGCCTTCCAGGCTCTCCTTAGCTTACTTTCTCAGGAAGCCCAACAGTGCTTTGAAAGGAGATTCAAGGACATACAAATTGTGGAGAAATTTCCAGGCTCAGCTCAGGTTTTGGTCCTTTATATGGTGCAGCATTGCGTGTTTGGCCCGGAGCTTTATGGGCAACTCGAGGCTGAACCCTCTGCACAGCTCCCCATGTGTAGTCTCTGAACAGAAAGGGCCATGGATAGGCAAATCACAAAATCACAGTATCACAGAATGTTAGGGGTTGGAAAGGACCTAGAAGATCATCTAGTCCAACCCCCCTGCCAGAGCAAGATGACCTAGACCAAGTCACCCAGGAACACATTCAGGTGGGTCTTGAGTGTCTCCAGAGAAGGAGACTCCAAAACCTCCTTGGGCAGCCCATTCCAGAATTCTGTCACCCTCACTGAAGAAGTTTTTCCTTGTGTTGACCCTAAACCTCTTGTGCTCCAACTTGCTCCCATTGCCTCTTGTCTTGTCATTGGATGACACTGAGAAGAGTCTGGTTCCATCATCTCTACACTCACCCTTAACATATTTATAGACATTGATGAGGTCCCCCCTCAGTCTCCTCTTCTCCAGGCTAAAGAGCCCCAGCTCTCTCAGCCTCTCCTCATAAGGGAGATGATCCATTCCCCTAATCATCTTGGTATCCCTGCACTGGACTCTCTCCAGTAAATCTCTATCTTTCTTGAACTGGGGTGCCCAAAACTGGACACAGTATTCCAGGTGGGGTACCACCAATGCAGAGCAGAGGGAGAGGAGAACCTCCTTTCACCTGCTGGCCACACTTCTCCTAATGCATCCCAGGATGCCATTGGCCTTCTTGGCCACCAGGGCACATTGTTGGCTCATGGTCATCCCCCTGTCCACCAGGACCCCCAGGTCTCTTTCTCCAGAGCTGCTCTCTAATACATCAGCCCCCAGCCTGTACTGATATGTGGGGTTGTTCTTCCCCAGATGCAGCACTTCACACTTGCTCTTGTTAAATTTCATTAAATTTCTCCCTGCCCATCTCTCTAGCCTGTCCAGGTCTCTCTGAATGGCAGCACAGCCTGCTGCTGTGTCAGCCATTCCTCCCAGTTTGGTGTCATCAGCAAACTTGCTGAGGGTGCATTAGGAAGTTATCATCAATGCTCTGGAGGAACCTACTGGACTGACTGTCTGGATGTACAATTTTCCCAGCAAACGTCAGGGTAATTAAAGTCCCCCATGACAACCAGAGCCTGTGATTTTGAAGCTACCCCCAGCTGCTTGTAGAAGGCCTCATCAGCTTCCTTATCCTGATCAGGTGACCTGTAGTAAACACCTACTACAATGTCTGCCATAATAGTCTCGCCCTTGATCTTTACCCACAAGCTTTCAACCTGCTCCTCACTGTAACCCAGTGAGAGTTCAATACATTCCAATTGCTCTCCCACGTAGAGAGCAACTCCACCACCTCACCTAGCCAGCCTATTCTTCCTAAAAAGGACACAGCCATCCATGACAGCGTTCCAGTCATGTGAGCTGTCCCATCATGTCTCAGTGATTGCAATGAGATCATGGTCCTGAGATCGCACACAGATCTCTAGTTCATCCTGTTTATTCCCCATGCTGTGTGCATTTGTGTACAGGCATTTTAGCAAGTTTGCAGTGCTCGAGAATCTCCTGACTGGTAATCAACCCTAAGGTAGCAGTGGGGATGGCACAACACCCCTCAACTGTCTCCAGCCTGCTCCCCACAAGACAATCATTTCCCTCCTCCCCCCTCATATCTAGTTTAAAGTTTTAGCAATGAGCCCAGCCAATTTATAAGACAGAATCCTCCTTCCCCTGTGAGAGAGATCTACTCCATCTGATGCCAGCAGACCAGGTGTAAAAGTGTGGAGAATGCAGGCATCGATCCCGCTACCTCTCGCATGCTAAGCGAGCGCTCTACCATTTGAGCTAATTCCCCTCCCTTTGATCAAGTCTGAGTTGCCTGCACAATCACCCCTTGAGTTGCCCTCATGGACCAGATGATACTGAAACTTATGAACTATGAGCAAGAAAATCCATACACTATCTGACCTGAAAGACATCTCCCCCTGCTCCAGCACTGAGGCAGAAGCCATGTCTCCCTGTACCAATGTGGCCTGCAGAAAACTAACCTGGGAATGGGCACACACATGAAGCTGAAATATGAGCACCTGCACCATCTTCCATCATCCTTGGCTGAGATGCAGTATTGTCTGATTTTGACGTGTGGGACAACCCTAATTTCATACCCAAGGTAATATGCTGCTTCCTGACTGTAAAGTTAACTCTGGAGGCAACACAAAAACATTATGAAAGCTAAAAAAAAAGAAAGACAAGGACCAAACTCTCCAGTTGTACAAGTCTGGGACAATAATTCATGAAGCATCAGACATCTGTTAACACTGCTCGTGGTCACTGGAAAGTTGTAACACATTTCCACTCTTAATCCCCAAGTATAAGGCTTTATTCCAGAACAGTTAGGAACAGAAGCAAAATACATGTGCAAAGAAGCAAAAAATATTTCAGACAAATCTATCATCAGAGAATGATCTGAAGCCTGACTAGTAGTTATTAAGGTGTTACTAGTAGTTCTTGAGGTGTTGTAAACAATTTTGTTGGTGGTGGTGGTGGTTTATTTCTAAATCAAAGATCTTCCTAGTTGCATAATTGCATGTAACCTTGAAGTTCAATAGATAGTTCCCTATTAAAAAAAATACAAAGGAAAAAAAGTTCAAGTCCTATACTCTGAAGCAGAGACAAGTGAAACTATGGCTCTCTGATTCTGCAGAAAAAATAAAACTGCCAGGAGACACTTGCATAGAAAAACCCACCTGAAAACTTCTAAGGGATATATTAGGAAGTCAAAATCTGGTTCCTCTATGGCAAGTCCAGCCTCTTTACTCATTATGTGATTTGCATTGACACCTTTGGTGCACTATAAAGGCAAACCTGATAGGCTAGAGTATGTTATCTTCACTCTTTGCATTCATGTAGTCATCCCCCACCTTTCACATGATCAGCAACCAGACAGATTGCTGAAGTCAAATGATTGCCAGTACATGCTGAAGAGGAAGGAATGGTAAAGTGGTTTTCTCTCCCTTTTTTTCCTCCTCCTCTGCTTCCCTCCTTCTTTTTCTCCTGCTCTCTCTCCCTCATATACTGTGGTGACTGTCAAAACAGCAGATCTGCATTAATGTATACCATCAAAAAATAATATCTTACGAAGTACCTTATTAAAAAGTAAACCTGTATAATGATTAATTTCATTAGGCAACATTCTTCCCTGAAGGGTCCTGTTTATAATGAAATCTTCAGACAATCTCTACCTAGGGAAGCAATATGTCTGCAAAGAGCATTGCAAAATAATTATCAAATGGCAAAATATAACATGCCACATTTTATAGATGATTGAGTAATGATATTCTAAAAAATCCTACACCTCTCCCCCCCTTAATTTTTTTCTACATTCAAGACTTTGCACTGCATGGTGCAAAATGACCATTAACTTCACTAAAAATTTAAAATACTAAACCATTCTCACTACAGCTCCCTAATAATATGAAGATCAGACACAGTGAACTAGAGAATCCTTAATTTTAAAAAGATTGCCATACATTAAGTATTGCAGAAATTAGTATGTTCAGTGGTCGTGTTTATTTACAGTGGGTCTGTATACCACAGTAATTTAATGAAGTCCTCACCAATTTGTTTACAAATTTTATCAAACGTAAGAAATATGGAAATTGCCCAACAAACACAAACACAAAAAAAGGTTTTTCTTAAAGTATGTCACTTGGAGACTTGAATCAAGTCATTTGTGGAATCTGTAATAAGGAGCTTGTTTATACATATTTATTGCCTGAAATTATCTGGATGCCAAGACTCGAGAAAGTATTGTTTCACATTAGAGTAGCCTTCATTTTGGAGCAATGCTTAAGCTTGCAGTGGACAATGTGGGTTTTCTTCTTTTCTCTACACAGACAGCTATCTTGTATTGACAATGAGCTACACTGAAGAGGCCTGCTCTGAAGGAATAAAGAATGTCTGCTTTGTGCACACATACTTGTGCTGAATATTTACATTTGCCTACAAGAGTTTAGACTTCAGTAAATAGGGATTACTCAGTAGATCGGCCCTTACAAAGGTTTGGTTGCTTCCTTTATTACTGATTTTCTTTTCACTCCTCAAGGATTCAGAGATAAAACATATTTTGAATCCTTTTTAGATAAAGTTGCCTCATGCCCACAATTCATCCTGTATCTCAACCTCTGCAATTTGCTATTTTACTCTAATTTATTTAAATGTAAGCGTCTTTCAGCATAGTTTTGTTCTGTTCTGTATTAAAATGATTGCAAAGATATTCAATTTTCAGAATAGTGTATTAACTCAGACTACAGAACAGGCATTCTAGGAGAAAAATTCTGATTATTCAGCAATGTAACATACTTCTGCGTGTTCTACACAGGTCAGATGATGTCATCCCAACTGCCCTACAGCTGTGACTATGTGAGCTAGGAGTTGAGAATAAGGTAGAAGATAAGCAGGAGGGAAGTATATTTACCATGGCAAGATTTTTCCAATTCTCTTGTTTGTTTAAAATAAAATTGTTATCAACATCAGGCAAGTAGTGGTTTCTTTTGAATTTTGCACGTTTTTTGAGAAAACAGAATTATTTTTTCTCAGTCTACAGTTACTTTTAGTGTTTGAAATGTTTCAAGGTGCATGCAAGCCTACTGTCTCTTACATGTAGCATCATTTGTTCAGTAATTGAAGTGCAGTGATTATCATTACAAGTTCCATATTCGCTCACAGTTGTATGTTGATACCAGAGACAATTCTAAATTACACTTTCCTTAGCATGGCAAGGCATGGCCTGATTTGTATACCATGCAGAGCAATGCATTAACCATCAGTGACATTCTCATTAACTTAGGAATCTTTGCTTCAGAGCTATATTTGGTATGCTGTGGAGGATCATCTTTCATGCACACTTGTACCACTCCGTGCAGGTACATTCGTCTTTTACCTTTCATTTCCCCTTTTTCATCATCTCCAAATGATGGGGCTAAGTGAAAGCCATTTCAGTGAAGAATACAGTTATCATTCCTTAGCACTGTCTCAAGTACTTCAGATTTCCAGATGATTTCTGTAATCTTTGGACAGACACAGCAGCTTTGTTTCTGGGTTCAGACAAGAACTCAGGTCTGCTTTTACTACTGTTAAGGTAAATGAGAGTGTTTAAGTGCCATGGTAATTTATTTCCTTATTTTTAATATATAATGGAGCATTCCAATCAAATGGTTAATATCAAAACTAGAAGTCTTCCCTAATTTGTTTCAGGCTCTATCTTCTGCTTTGAAAATGTGTCTTCCACTGTATCCTGCCCAGGATTTTAGAGGACTGTAAATTCCTGGTGACCACCCAACTCCAGCCCAGGCCACCAACCTGAGATGAAAGGCCTCTGGAATAGGATGGACTTGAGGACCCTGCAGCAGCAGCAGCCTCTTCAGCACAGCAAGTTTACAGGCTCCCTTGGGCTGCTGATGACAACTGAAGCACAGCAGCATGGGAAAGGAAAGAAGGTGATCTTTCAAGTAGGTCTTTTTCATAACTTTATAAGGAAATAGGCATTTAAAATTATTTCTGTTAAAACCATATGTATTGGTTTTTCATGGAAAGATTTTGGTGGTGGAGAGGGCTACAAGGGTGGCTTCTGTGGCAATTGGCTAAAAGGTTCCCCTGTGTCCAATGCAGCAAATACCAGCCAGATCCAAGATGGACCCACAACTGGCCAAGGCCAAAAACAGTTGTTTCACTACAGCAACTGCAATAGAGGAGGGAGAATGTGTGAGAGGAAAAAATAACAGACTAATGTCAGTGAAGAAAGGGGGAGAAGGTACTCCAGACACCACAGCAGAGATTCCCTTGCAGCCTGTGAGGAAGACCATAGTTAAACAAGCTGGCCCCTGCAGCCCATGGAGGTTCACAGTAGGACAGATCTCAGTCCATGGTGCAGCCCACACTGGAGCAGGTGGATGCCCAAAGGAGGCTGTGACCCCAAGGAGAGTTTACACTGGAGCAGGATCCTGGCAGGACCTATGGAGCAGGACATGCTGAAGTGGGTTTGCTGACAAGACTTGTGACCTCAGGGGGAGCCCCAGCTAGAGCATCCCATTTCTGAAAGGCTACACTCCCTGGTAGCTCCATGCTGGAGCAGTTAATGAAGAACTACAGCTCATGGGAAGGAGCGCTCTCATATCAAAGAGGTTCATGGAGGACTGTCTCCCATGGAAGAGATCCCAGGCTGGTGACAGGGTAGGTGGGCACCTGGCCTCCAGCTGAGCTGATGCCCCTAAATTGTACCATGTAAAAAAAAACTGGTCTTGAAGTGCACTGATTTAAATACTTGGTATTTTCCAACTGCATCCTGAAAATAAAACATACTGCAGTAGTCTGCACTGAGCATGGAAAGGGGAACCCAGGGGCTAGGATGTGAATCCTGCCACACTCAGTCCCACTGCACACCCTGAAATCTACTGTGTTTATGGCTCTCCCTGCCCAGTCACCTCCCTCTCTGCTCTGCTAAATTGAATTTTGGCTTATTAAGCTCAAGAGGCAAGTAAAAGATCTTTAAAGAAAGTTACTCTATATTAATTGGAATGACAAAGTTTTCCATTAATGGAAAAAAAAAAATTCAATAATGTTAAGAAGTGCAATATTTTACATAATAAGGGCTGGAGGAATAATGAAATAATGTTCCATAACGTATTCTGAAAAACTGTAAAATCTATTAAATTAATAGTTTGGTAAATATATTCATAGATTTTCCAACCAAGCCCACAATATAAAAATAATGTATAAAATCTATTTTTAAGTACTATATACAAAAGTGTAAGAAAATATATAATGTTTATAATTTGATGAACAGTATAATGAGACATCAACAAAAGCTATTGTTTTGCATGCACATTGAGAGTTATAGCCTATGAATGGGCTGTTGCTAATTAGATTTCTATTAGTAATTTAGAGTTTACCTCTTTGGATACTTGTTCAAGATGTTTAAAAAGGAGACTATTTAATTTTCTTTGAACTTGATGAATTCTGACATGTTCAAAAAAAATCCTTTAATAAACTCTATTTAGATAATTAATTTATCCCATCAAAATGATGAATTTTTATTTTTGCACTTTTTTTTTTTTTGAAAATGGAAACTTGCTTTTATGAAAGTTCATCAAATTACAAGATATATGATTAAAGTATGGTCAAGATTAGTTGGATTCTTCACACTTGATATCAGTGTGCAATCCCCATGTTGGGTGCAGCTTATTTTATAAGCTTAACATCTAGCAAGTACATTCAACCTACACATCTATGAAAAAGTCAATTCTCCACGAGAACATCCTCCTCTCTAGTTTCCATCACGCTATACCAGGAGAAAATTAAGACTTATCAAGCAGAGTGTAATTAATGTTGGATTCAGTGAAATCAAGGGCAGTAATCAATGAACGTGATCCAAAGAAATATGTGGTGCTTGTTCTCAGAAACACCTTCACTGCATCCTTAGAGATTTTAAAGCAGCACTTACTTGTAATTTGGGAATAATTCTGACTCTCTGAGTGATGAAGATAAATGGTGTACAATCCGGCAGTGTAAAATGAGGAAGACAGATTTATTTCAGCATATTTGAATGCTGTGTTCAATGGACAAAGGCCTTTTTAGGTGTTACAGATCAGTGAACAGACGCCCTGTGATTACTGTTGAAACAGAAAGGAAAATTTATTCCAAAATCAAACAATTTTCCAAAATACCTACTCATATCATGGAGTAGTTGAGACTGCTGCTTAGTCAGGTGGTTGGTATCATATTCTGTAGCACTGGATCTCAGTAATGCCAAGTATACAAATAAAACTGCTGCAGAAGAAGGTTGTTTTCTATGTAAAATATTTCAATTACAAAATCACTGCATTTTTTCAATAATAGCTTCAACATTTAGCAAACAAATATATATTTTCCCCTAGGAGCTGAAAAGTCAGTACATTAAAAATACAGTCATGTTACATGTTGGCCAAAAGTGCATCAAGGGGAAAAATCTTTGCTAATGAACCCAACCTACTGAGAGCAGTGGCATGAGACTTCTGAATGCCCATGGGGCATTATTATCAGCAGATGTGAATAAAAATATTTCAGCTGAGTATTTCTGACATTCAGGTGTTTTGTTTTTATTGAATAGATGTAATTTTCTGTGGAAGGCAGACATGTCTTTCTAATTTTATTGCATTTTTGTCAAAATCCATTAAATATGTTTTGATAAAATATTTTTGATGAGGTCTTTGTGAATATGTTTTTATTTCTTCTACCCTGTACCCTGCCTCGAAACCAATAGTTATTTTATTACTGCTGGATTTATTTTGCTTCTACGGAGACAAAGTGTGCTTGAGAGAAAGCATCTTTTCAAACACTGTATGCACTTTGATATTAACCAAAATAGTAAGAAAATAGAATAAAAACAAAAATGTAATTGCTTTTGCTGCATGACTGATTGCTTCCACAATACAATTAAGCAGAAGGGAAAAATTATTGCATCTTTGGCAGTTAATTCAGGGTGTAGCACACCACTAATCCTCAGAGGACTTAATTTTCTGCCAAAACTAAACGAAGTATATTAAAAATATATCTGATCACCAGAAGAGAAAAAGACAATTCAAACAAAGAAGATAAATAAGCTACATCTCATAAATCAGTGTCGGACCACAAACAGATTGTTTTAACTAAAGCCACCCCTGCCTTGAATTGCTTTACTTACAGAAAACATTTTTTTGCCTTTAACAGAGGGGTTTTTTCTGCTAACAAAACCATCATTAAATCATGCTGCAACACNAAACACATACAAACTCATTTTGCTCATAGCATTGTACTGTTACACCCTAGGTGGCAAAAGTTTTATTCCCTGAGTGCAGTGTTGCCTAGATGCACTTCACAGTAATTTCACTCACTATCCTAATGTTGTCCAATACATCTTTTGAGGCACAGCAAACCAGAATTTTCCTTATGAATGATCTCAGATTTATTATGAGGCCATAAGATGATCAAATAGAAGCACTCCTGAATCTTAGCTACAGAAATGACTATTTATTTATGCTGCACAGTTAGAGAAAACAGCATCCTAGGATGGTGATATTTTAATGGATTAACCACTGACATTTTAACTTCAGCTAATTTCCTTGCCTTTACTTGAAATCAGGTGGTCTGTTCCAGTAGCACATGATTAAGGTTTGTGTGGTCTATAAAGGAAGCAATTTTTCTTTTAATTTTTTAAATTGTTTCCATTTTTTATAGACATCCATGTACAGCAGAAGAANCCTAATGTTGTCCAATACATCTTTTGAGGCACAGCAAACCAGAATTTTCCTTATGAATGATCTCAGATTTATTATGAGGCCATAAGATGATCAAATAGAAGCACTCCTGAATCTTAGCTACAGAAATGACTATTTATTTATGCTGCACAGTTAGAGAAAACAGCATCCTAGGATGGTGATATTTTAATGGATTAACCACTGACATTTTAACTTCAGCTAATTTCCTTGCCTTTACTTGAAATCAGGTGGTCTGTTCCAGTAGCACATGATTAAGGTTTGTGTGGTCTATAAAGGAAGCAATTTTTCTTTTAATTTTTTAAATTGTTTCCATTTTTTATAGACATCCATGTACAGCAGAAGAATAACAGCAGCAACAGGAACAATTGTAAAACTTTGTCAAAGCACTTTTCTACCAAGGTATTAGGATTCTCTTGAAAAAGGAACTAATTCTCACAAAACCCCTCAAACAACAATAAATAATAAAATCCCCAAACCAAACGAAGTCAAAAAAACAAACCCTGAATCACAAATGTAGCTAAGAATACACTCAATAGCCCTCTTTTTTCAGGGACCTGCCCTAATCAAACTCCACATCCCCTTCCCAGTGTGCTGTCATATACTGAATAAATTCAGTGATAGACATCAGGATGAGAAACTGGGCTCTGCATCCTCCAGGTGGTAGAGGTGAAATCAAATTGTCATTTCAGTATGCTCAGAACAATAAAACTTTTGTAAAAGTTCTGCTTTTTTTTTTCCTAACATCTTCTCTTCTTTTTTTGGTTAAACAAAAGGCAATTTTTAAGCCACTGACAATTACATCATCATGCTCTTCTGCAGGTAAAGCCCCAGCACTGCAAATGTGAGTGTAATGGAAAAAGACCCAGGCACTAAGTGAAAATATAATTAACATTTAATTTTAATCATAATTTGTTTATTTACTTAGTTAGTTATGGCTAATGCAGGCTTTTGAAAGAAAGTGCTTTGTAAATTAATTTATTTAGCTAATGGAATGTTGCTTATAACAGTCAGGCAGCAGATGTTTGAGCAATTGATAAAGGCATTATAACTGCCTCACCTGTTCTGTCCTGTATTTCCTCTGGCAAAGGACAAAATACTAATTCAATCTCAATTAAATACTTTGATTTTTTCTTAGGCAGCATGACCTGCTCCCCAAAACATTAAAAAAAAAAGAGAAAAATAGTGCTTATCTTCTATTTCTCTGACAGTTTATTCAAGAATCTGTCCAGCAACTGTCATCCCCCCAGTCTCTTTTTAGTAACACTACTCGTAGTTCACCTTATTTATGAACTCTAATAGTGACTAGCAATACTTCAAACCTTGTGTTCCATTTTCAACACTATTTCAGAGAGAAGATCTGAGCATCTACCTGCAGTCTGCCATGTGAGGACCTTCCTTACCACTGCAAGAGAAGAAGGAATGTTGCTGGAGCTTAACTGCTCCTCTTGAACATGGTGTGTAAGAAATGGAAAGACAGGAATAGAAGATGCATCCAGCTGCCTTTCATTTAAAAAAAAAAAAATTTAGCTTTTTGTCTAAAGAAAAAATGTCTAAACTTGTACCTAAATAAAACACAAACGTAGTTCTATATAAAAGTTAATCTCAATGCCAAAAGAATTTTAATGCAGTTGCCAAGTAAAAGAACTCCACTATCAGAACTTTGCCCTTTTGCAAAGCAATGATATTGATCAAAGACTTAATTGATATTTAATACATTTTATGTCAAGAATTTATGGAAAGTCATCAGTGATTTCTCTCAAAATTACCAACATAAAAGATATGCCCCCGTGGTCCAATATGCTGATGAATCACACAAAAGAAAGCAGTAGCAAGACATAACAAATGATGGTAGGTGGTAGTAGCAAAAGAGATGAGTCGGAAATTAAGCACGTAGGGCCAAGACATTCTAANTATATGTATTTTTAACATCAATTAACTATCTTCCTGAAAGAAGAAAGCAGAAAGACAAACCAAACCAAAAAAAACAAACAAAAAACAGAAAGAAAAAAAGGTTAAAAAGTAAAATCCAAATTTGAACTTGCTTATCTATTTGTGCTTTTGTATGTATTTTAAATAATCTAACTGTACAAGCATCTGCAGTGTAACTCTGAATAGCTGGAATTCCCCACTGAAGCCATATGGAAACATTAAAAAAGCTGAAAGAAGCCTCAAAATTGTCATAACTGGGATGATTTTAAATATTTCAGCACCTACACAGGTCTCATCTCTAAGGCACTTACATGATAAATTATCACCAGACAATGATAGAAATAGGCTAACATAGACCAGTAGAAGATACTAGCAATATGTACATTGGGACCATGATTTGCTATAGGATGGAGACAGGCTAGAGAAGGGTTATGAAGACATTTGCAGAGCCTACCTAACTGGTACTGCATAGCCTGAACATTCTCAATCTGCACACACAAAAACACCCAGTGAGACCCAGCAGACCCACTGAATGCTTCAGATCCAAATTTTACCTAAGTCTTATTATCTTTTGATGAAGAGTTTCAGTGATGAACACTCTAACACTGCATAAGAGAAGACTGTGCTTTGACAGATTTTTCTAGTAACCAGACATAGGGGAATTCAGTGAATGTTTCTGGGGTTTTTTTTTATGTGTGTGTGTGCATGCATGTTGGTATCCATTCTGATTTTGCAAAAACTATCACACTTTGCAGTCTGAACATAAAACTATTTGCATAACATCTGCACTGCTTGGAGGGTTGGAACACTACAGCAATTAGATCTGTGCTCTGTAACATTCACTTGCAATCAGGCAACTACTATAGTTGAGCTAATTTAATGTTTAGTTAAAAGAGATGTATTTTTACTTTCCCTTTATTATTAATGCTGTAACAGAAACCATTTTATAAATGTTTTTATTTTTAAGCATGTAGCTATAAAAATATTTGCCATATATATATATTTAAAGTGAAAGAAGCTTTGAAGGATACTAATTTTATCTGTTTAATACATTACTGTTTGCACCTATGGCGTGTTCTAATTTGACTGATTTTACACAGCTGTCATTCTATAGCCTATAATCTGTATGCCTGTGATATAAGCATAACCTTTAATGAACAATATTCACATGCAAAAGTTGCTAATCTAATGCTAGCATAGCAGCACCTGCCAACACCTCTACAATTAGAAGTCTGTGTCAGCATTTCAATTATAAAGCACCTCCTAATTTAGAGGATCATACCTTGACAGTAAAAATTCATTCTGTGTTGCGAGTTGACATGTAAGGTCTCAGTTCAAAGCATTTTTATTAATACAATTTTAAATTAGTTTAGATATTATGGAGTTACAGAAAACTACAGTGAGAAAGGAAGACAGTCCATGAATGTTTATTCATCACAACTGTAGCTCAAATGCTTTGAAAGGGAAATCCACAAATGTTACAGTTGTTTATGTGTAATTAGGATCAGTGACTGATTTTTTTTTTATTAATGTAGCAGTAAGATCTAAGCTTTAAAACTCCCCACTGTTATGTTTGTTTCTTTCTATTGTTTTTGGAATGCATATTTCTCATTATTGTCAACTAGAATACCTGGAATGTTTAGTATATTTCTAAATTCAAGAATTCACTACTAAAAGAGAGCATGGCAGTACTGTGTGAACCTGTGGACTAAAGGCCTCTCTCTAATGACACTTCACCTACTGATTGCATTTCCATGAATTAGAAACTTCCCACTTGGTTATTGACACAATTGTTCCAGCTGAGAAACTACCATCTTCTTTGTCAATAATCTGTTTATCAAAGTTGCCTACTGCTTTGCCCTGAAACAGTAAATGCTGACTACTGCTCAGATATAGCACATTCTGTTGTGGAAATGAAATAATTTCCAGAGTGTGACAGGGTTAGGATCCACTGAGGGAGATAAATGACAGGGATTTTATTCTATTCTTAGAAGGGTGGTTGTGAGAGGGAAAAAATATCAATAACAACTAGATCACTTCTGTGACCTAGCAGAGAATATTCCTCTCCACCACTATTTCTAGCCTTTCATGCTGTTTTCAAAGCCAAAAAGGACTGCAAAGCATTATGAGGAACTCCCAGAGTTCAACAGCTCCATGGAACAACGTGCAAAGTTCGTACCGCCTTCTTTTGTTTCCTGGTGGAAAAAAAGCATCAGTGCTTGACAGGGAAAGTAAAGAGAATCACCTCTGAGCAAGGCCAGGATACTTTGGACAACCTCAGGCGCTGGAGGAAGGGGAGTCTGCAAAATGCAGCAGCAGGGGAAGATTCTTGGTAGTAGAAAGATGAGAGTTTATGGGGCCAGACCTTCACATAGAGTTGCTCTTCAGCTTGGACATGTCAGGTTGTCCTGGTTTCACTGGATAGAAGCACAAAATCCATTTTCTTTTCAGGAAAGCTGCCTTTTTGAGAAGGCTGCAGCACTTGATTCTGTGAGAACAGCAAACACTTTGTTTTCATTAGTGGCCAGCCATGGTACATGGGTCTCCATAGAGATCTGTAGCTGTTTGGAGTTTGCTAGGTGCTAAACCCAGGAGGAGAGAAAGCCAGGGCAGCTGACCCAAACTGGCCAGCAGAAGTGTTCCATCCTATAAATACCACACTCACTATAAATTGGAAAGTTTTCTGGGGATGGTCTCTTTTCCTGATGGCTACCACCCATGGAGGGTGTCACCCAGCATTCTGCTCACAAGGAGACTTTTAATTGGTACTTGTTTTCTCTGTTAGTTCTCACTGTCTTAAAATGCCAAAAATCTCATTTTTTTTCAGTGTCTCTCATTGTAATTTAGTGCATTTCCTCTTTTTTTCCAACATCTTTAAGAGTTGCATACCATAAATCACAAAAATGTGATTTAGGTGCTTTATACATTCAATCAGCATCATAATACACACTATTTCTTTTGCTACTCTGTTGTTTCAATCAGAATGCTTTTTAACAACTAAAAGTCTGATCCTCCTTATTAGACTAAGGATGAGATTTTTCTTCAGTCTTTTTTTCAGAAAGATACAATTTTTTACATTCTGAATCTTGTCTCACTGGAATGACATGCTAATGGTCAGAAGACGTGCTTGGCAGAAATGTCATCTATTAGATACCTCTGCAAAGGAACCAGGTTCTTTCTTATTAATAGAAAAGACTAAACCAAATTATTAGTCTTAGGATTGATTTAACTCATGTAGCTCATGTTTTGTATGTCTCATTGAAATGTGAATATTTTTCTACATTTTCTGCAGGTTATGACATTCAAGCCCTTCAGGTGAAGACAGTTCATCAGTACGTTATTAACACCGTAAACGTTATACCTGGAAAGTCTAGAACTACATTTTCTACAAACATTAAAATAAATACTTTAATTATCTGTATAATAGATAAGAAAACTACTTTGCAGCACCCTCTAGTGACACATTTCCAAATCAGAATATTCTAGAAAATTAAGTGACCAGGAAGACAACCTTGATCTAAAGGAACCCACTCGACATTACCATCACGTCAGGTGTTCACTTTCACTGTTCCAATCTCATAAGGTAAATTACAAAGTCCTGATTTCTCCAAGGCTCTTATAAATAAAAATGCATTTCCTTGACCTTAAATCATTCCAGTAGGGCAATTTGATTTATTTTGTATTTGAAGGCACTCTATTAATATAAAATAAAATGCTTTTTTAATATCTGTTAAAACCTTAAATTGACACTTGTGGAATTCCTAAATCTTCTTTATTCCTTATGACTTATATCTACCATTGTTCAATGTTTCCTGTGCCAGCATGCTCCTGCAGCATGAATATGTGACAGCAGACACCTGACAACTGAAAGATTTGCTTTGTGGTATGCAAGTACTTGGAAACAACTTCTGGAATTTAGTAGAATTTGGCTCTTAAGCATTTAAACTCTGCTTAAGATCAAATCATATCCTAAGGTTATGGATACTTTTTCTCCCCTCTCCACCACAATCCATCTTCTAGTACAAAATCATGAATATGTGTGTAAAAGTGAGGCTTTTTAATGATTTATATCCAAAATCTAGTAAATGTTCTCTTCTTTATAGAAGAGCAAAGTTGTCTAGCAAAGTATCGATGGGGTTTGGTGGTTTTGTTAACATCTGTGTTGCTATAAATGGAAACAGTCCACAAGATAGATTAATCGTTTAAAAAGATAGCTCTGGCCCACAGTATCACAGTATGTTAAGTATTGGAAGGGACCTCAATCATCTGGTCCAATCCCTCTGCCTGAGCAGGATCATGTAGATCAGGTCACACAGGTGGGTTTTAAACATCTCCAGATAAACCACACTGTGTGAATCAAAGTCTGAGTTACGGAGTTTTGTACCTTTTTTTTCTTTCCAATAAAGCAGCATACACTTCTAAAGAATTAATAAAGAACATAACTTTATTATTGGCCTTCAGAATTAAACTGCTTATAAATGCCGACAGCTATTCATTCTGTTAAGCAATGCTTTGCCATGTGAGATATGACACTTCTTTCTTTCCTAGATCTGCAGCTGTTAATACCCAAAGAGGTACAATTTAAGTATAATCATCTGAGATCTTAAGGAGATGTGAGATTTGGAGTTGTTTTGCTGCGTTTAGAAGCACACCACTTTAGCCTGTAGTGGAGAGCTGGCAGTCTTCTCAGAAAAAAAAACCCTCATCACTGCCTTCTTTTATCCTTTCAGCTCTCTCCTCTAAAATAAAGGTTGCAATATTGTTATGTACGGATAAAAATGGCAACAAAGGAATAACAACTCATTTGGTGTTGATCTACACTGTGAAATCTAAGATCCTCTTTTCATCCACTCATAAACGCTGAATATGATCTTCTGTCCCCTCACTTTCACAATATGATCACAAAACAACTTTAAGAAAGATTTCATTTGTAAAGGTACCTTGAATTCATCATTTCTTGCACTACATATGCTGTTTAGAGAAGCAATTATCAGACAGAAAAATGAATCATAAACCTTCTTAGGGAAAAGTATTTTCCACGTGCCATGTTTTTTTCATTGTATCCTGCACCCTCATATACAAAAAATTTAAAACTATATTCTGTACTTACTGTACCTACCGTTTCTTGAAGTGGCCAGAAATAGACTATATGTACAGAAAACTAATAACCCCTATTTCTACATAAATATTTATGGTTTAAAACTTTATTGTCATACAGTAAATTTGTAGAAAAACACAGTAAAAAGAGCATTTCATAGAATAGCTAATAACTGTCATATAGCATATGGTTAATAAAGGTAACTTTCTTGGGGAAAGATCACTAAAAATAAAAAATAAAAAAAAAGCAGAAAAACATTATTATTTAGTATGCTTATCAATACAGTAGAAAATAATGGTATATAATATATATATGCACAACACAGAATAGCAATAGAGGTATGTCTTCAGGAAAAAAGAACTACTAATTTTTCCAGCATATTGTATTTTTCGTTTCAGGGCCCAGAAATAAAGTAAAAGGCCTGCTTAAATCTGTGTCACTTCAGGTTTTGCTGCAAATGTGACACATTGACTGTGCTAGAGACCGAGTTCTGTACCCAATATTGAACTTAAGACCATTTGTCATGTAAACAGTCATTGGTACAGAACCAGCCTTATAGAAACAGCAGTAAAAAAACACATGAAAATCAACAGTAAGCATGTAATTCCGCATTGTTTTGGAGTTGGCTCAGATTAAAATTTCCCCTTGCTTTTCCCATTCTGTTGTTCTCTTAAATTCACACTGTAAAAGAGGCCAATCCCAACACCAAAAGACATGCATTCACTGTGGAGAATCAGCTACTATAGAATCAGTCACATCATGCATGTAGGAATGAAAAGATTATGTGAAAACCCTTTAATATACTGAAGGACATATATAGAGGACCTTACCTCTTCCACACAGTCATTATTATCCTACAGCCTGTTTCTGTCAAATAAATTATTTTTCACTCATCTCAAGAAGCTGCATCCACCTGCAGGTTATTCCTAGATGATGAAAAAAGGCATCTGTCCATAATTTCCTTTAGGAGGCTGCGCAGGCGGAGCCCGCACCTCCAGCGCTACAGCTAAATGAGGTGTCAAGATGTTATCGCTGCCTTATTCGCACGGGGCTGTTTCAGAGCTTTCTGGAAGCTCCGAGAGCTGCTCAGCTGTGCCGGGGGCGGGTAGCTGGTGGGCGGCTGCTGAGGCGGCCTGGTCAGAGCAGCAGCAGCACCGGCGTCAGCTCTGAACGAGGCGGTAACACGTTAGCGGCCACTCGCCGAGACCCCTCCTCATAAAACAGCCCCTAGGGAGCGCGGAGCGAACACTCGTCGAGGGCGTGTCACCCGGGGGCACTGAGCGGGCACGCGGGACCAGCTCCAGCCTCGTAAATCCCCTCTCTTTTTTGCCTCTTTCATTGCTCTTCTGGAAGCCACGAGAGCAGCTCGGCTGTGCCGGTGGCGGGCAGCTGGTTGGCGGCAGCAGAGGCGGCCCAGGCGGAGCAGCAGCACCGGCGGCCGCTCCCTCGCCGTCAAACGCTGCCCTGCGGAGCGCGAGCGGCCGGGGGCTGTGGCGGCTCGAGGCGGCATCGCAGCGGCTCCTCAGCGGCAGGGTGGGGCTCTGGAACTGCCTTGTAGGGCCCAGCGGAGAGCCAGGGCTGAACGGAAAGGGCCTCGAGTCTAAACCCACTTCTTCCGAGAAGCCCCAAGAGTGTCTGGTGGATCCACCCAGCCAGATCTGATAACAAAATACACCTCAACCCAGGCAGCAGTTGCAGGGATCGCCCAAACCCTGC
>VYZU01063825.1:36232-51430 GCA_013401355.1 Ceyx cyanopectus | reverse complement strand
TTCCCTGTAAATCAAATCAAATCAAACATCCAGTAGAGTTTATATTGCTGCTACTGTCACTGAGACAGCATATTGAAATGAAATACCACTGCTTTTATGAGTGCACACTGTGATAGGAGTTAACAGCTAGAAAGAAGGCTTGAATTGGCTTTTATTTCTTCAGAAGGATAAAAGCTGTCAGATTGTGTGCTGATAACTGCAAGGGTATTCCAGGTAGCTGATCACTGGAGAGGGAGCTGAAGGTGTGGCTGTGGGTGCAGAGGCAATGTGATGCACAGTGTCTCTCAGTAATCCTGCTGCATGCTCTGAATTACTCCTCTTCACCCCAAAGCCTGGGGAGAGCCAAGGTGTCCCCAGCCTATTGCCATGAAAGCAATGCTGCTTGTGGGGTGGGCTTGAATACAGCCAGTGTGGAAGATTCTGCTGCAAGTATCTTCAGAGTATCTCACTTGGCTAATGTAAAACTGTCCATGTGTGCATTTTTTTCTTCTTTATTTTTTTGTAATGAAAGCAAATTCCAAATTGGGAGCATAGATTTGATCTTTGACTCTGTGGCTTTGAGCACTGGCATTTTCAACCTGTGCTAAAGATTTCTGTACATTTCTGCTCATGTTGCCAGTGCAGCCATTTCTATTTCACTTTTTTTTTTATGACTGTATTTAGGATAAGTGGTTTTAATTAACACATGATCTTCTAATGAGCCACAAAACCCTTCCCTAGACAATCAGTGGAGAAAGCAGTGACATTAAGGTAAGTGGTGATGTGCATGTCTCTATGAACATTAGTGGCAGCAGTTTCATTAATTCTTTCACTAACAGAGAAAAGCTGCCCTGCTGATAATGAATCTGCCTTCAGGAAAAGCTGAGACATAACAGACTGAAAAAAAAAACCCAGTTGTCTTAATTATGGTAATTATGCTAATTTAGCCTTTAAATAATAAGAGACTTGCACTTTATATATTAAATATTTCAGTTAACTATGGGCACTCAGTAAAAGGAGACATCTCAGAGATAGAGCTTCAATCCAGCATTACATGTAAAAAAATGTTGAAAAGCTCTCTGTGACAAAAAGCAGGATGAAAAAATGAAGCATTTTCTCTCTCACAAAAAATACAGTGTCTGAACCAGGATCACATTTCCAGGTGAAGCATCTATTTAGAGGAGCTGAGGAACTGACCCATAAATCCACTGGAAACTCTCAGGGATTCCACCTCCTGACCCAGTTGCCTCAGCTGCTGCTATCCTGTCGTGGTGTGAATCTGAGACTTACTGTGCTGGCAGGATTAGGGCAACCTCAAGGCTATTTCCTTGAAAAAATCCATCTATGAAAAGACCTTTATTTGCAATTAAATGTCAAGACTTTATGAATTCAGAAAGAAGAAAGTCATAATCCTGTGTGACTCCGTATGCCCAGATGTATCCTGGAAATTCCTGTTTTTTCTCCTCTGTGCTCAGCTAGTTTTTCATGCTTTCCTAAACTTCATTCTCAAACCAAGCAAAAGAATTTTCATTCATGTTTCTTCTCTGCACAAAACCAGAATGAATGCTGAGGTGTAATGTATAAAATGCATTGGGTACCTGATGGATTAAACAGCAGATTTCACCTCAGTGAAAACTCAGCCTTATTATGTAGTTTAAAAATAGACTTAAAAATATGCAGACAAGGTTCTTAAAGATGTGGTTTAGTGGCTGGGTTAACTTGATAATCTTGAGGGTCTTTTCCAAGTTATAGGATCCTGTGATAGGTAATAATGCCCTAGAGAAGTGGAGCCCTAATCCCCTCCAAACAAAAGCAGTGATTTATCTGTACAATAATCAGTGTCATAGTGTGAGAACTACACTGTGCTTTCATTTCTGCTGATGAATACAGCATTCATTGCTCACAGGCTTTTTATTCATGTGTTCTTTGATTGTTTGAGGGAAATTTTAAAGTTTCTTTTTTATTTTTTTTTAATTTTACCTAGGCGGACAGCTGTCTTCCAAGCATCACCCTCATATAAGATATTAAACTGATATTAAAATATAGTAATTATT
The DNA here is from genome assembly GCA_013401355.1 of Ceyx cyanopectus. NCBI lineage: Eukaryota > Metazoa > Chordata > Aves > Coraciiformes > Alcedinidae > Ceyx > Ceyx cyanopectus. The sequence goes on along the minus strand of VYZU01063825.1, from coordinate 49,397 downwards.
GCTCCAAACCACACTACGTAGGTAGTTAATGAAAAAATACAGCTTATTAAATTATTTTCTCATTTTGGGAATGCCAAAAAACAACCCAAAGACAGCTGAATTGCCTTTGCCAGCCCTATGCTAACAGTCAGGCACATTTGGTGTTCATGCTGTATAGGAATTAAAACTCAGGCTGATTCTGTTGCTTTCCAAAACATGATTCCTGGAGGTAGCAGTTGTAAGTGGGGGTGGATTGTGGCTGCAGTGCAATATGAAATAAAAAGAAAATAAGGCTCACACCAGTTTTCCAGCCTTGCCAGATGTGCAGTTCAATCACAATCTGTAAAATGAAGGGAAAATTGGAGTGTTGGGCTATTTTAACAGCCAGAAAATTATAAAATAAAATAAAATAAAAAAATTAAAATAAAATAAAATAAATAAAATGGTGGCTACATTGTATGCCAGTATTCTCTGAAATGCTTTCAATAACTGTCTGGAGAAGGATAATGAGAACACTGGGTCTGTGGCTGAATTCAGCAGGTACTTTATTCTAGATAATGTGATACGTGGAGGTACATTAGCCAGAAACATCAGGTCAGGAAAGAGGAAATGTATGCATTAAAGTAAGTAGGTAAAAAATATGAACTGGAAATGGATGGAAAAGCCACTGATTTACACTGATCTTGTAATTCCAGTCTAACTCCAGCTGAGCATCTCAGCATCATTAGTTGGTACATTCCTGCACAGTGCAATCTGATTTTGAAACTGAGGAACTAAGAAACTTTGTGATGTGAATGACCAAAGTCAAATCAATCACCAAATAAGTGGGGGTTTAAGGCAGCAATTGATCAGCTACTGAGATCCTGCTCCACCAGGAGGCCATGGCATGCAGGAGGTGTCTTGTACTTGTGGTGCCATTGGCATCAACACTTCCAGCCAGGCTGGGTCACCTCCTCAGTGCAAAGGCAGCCTGAGACCTGCACTGATTTTCACTGTCTTGCCTGGAATGTGTTTTCTTTCTATTATTTAGAGAAATTTCTATCTATTTAGAGACAGATTGGTTTGGGTCAGTGCAGTCAGGAGTTACTCCGTGCTGCAATGTGGGCAGATGTTTCCAGCCAACTCTGAACCAGCCAACCTCTCAGCCATGTAGCCACAGCACCATGGAATACCAAGTAGCTGGGGACTGCTAAGAGTCTTTCTGGGACTCTGGACTCACTGCAGTCCCTATAGATTCATAGATATTAGGGGTTGGAAGGGAGCTAGAAGATCATCTAGTCCAACCCCCCTGCCAGAGCAGGATGATTTTTAGGGAGGGAGCTGCAACTCCACCAGACGAGTCTCAGCTGCACCAACTGCTGCCACATTCCCTGGCACGTTGTTCCCCAGGCAAACCCTGCAGATCCCCTCTGAGGGATCTCCATCCCAGTCAGCTGCTGTCTATCTTAGTCTGCAATCTGTGCTCTGAAGCAGCTAATTTTGCAGGCAGTGTTTACTGAAAACACAGGAGCTTGCCTGGTTCCCTTGGCCATTCCTCCTCCCCTCCCACTCCCTGGCAGGCTGCTGGAGGTCAGGCTGCAGCACTCAGAGAGCATGGGGTGAAATCACCAGCCTGTCAGACCATTAACCCTGACAGGTTTCCAGTTGCTTCCTCTGAGGTTCAGAGAGTTCATTGTGCTTACAGCCAAAGTGGTCGACAGGAAAGCAAAGAGTAACGTGATTGAAATCTTCATTAGAGAGAAAAGTGGTTCACTAAAGGGAAGAATTGGGATAGGAGAACCCAGTGCAAGATCAAGGCTTTCAGCAGGATCAGTAATTAAGAGTGAAATGTCTGAAAAAGCACAGAAGAGATAATGAAAAGGGTCAACAGCAAATAATAAGGGATAATTATGAGGTTTATGTTGCACACATACGGCACTGGAGAGCTGAAAAGAAGAAACTGGGTCTTGCTGTAGTTCTTAGTACTAGGAAATGCTCAAATATTTAATGAAAAAGCACATTTGAAATGTACCAATTTACCAATTACCACATTTACCAGTTCCCTGTGTTTGCTACTGTAGGTTAATTATGGCTAAGACAATTATATTCTGTAGTTAAACTGTTTCTGTAGGGATGCACTGAGTTTTGGGAGGTAGAAACCATCTGGTGCTGTCTTCAGCAGCATTTTTGTTCTGATTTCCTGACAGCTGGGATTGTGGCAAGATAATCAGGTACTTTGCTTGAATAAAATATATCTAGATTTCTTTGCAGCTTGGTCTGAACTAATCTACCCAGAACTGGATAGATGGATAGATGGATAGAACTATCCATCCTGACAGGTGAGCTGACTTATTCTAGTGGTGAGAAGAGCTATATTGTCTTTATATGAATTAATAATTAATATTATTATTGTCTTAATATTGTACTGTTGTCTTTTCCTTACTGCATCATCAGGCCATCAGTGAGCTGACTGTCCCACATGGCACACTGGCTGGACTTGGACACTTCTTTTTTACTTGTCCCAAGTAAAATTAGAGAGCATAAAAAGGAAGAGGGCTGTTTGAATTTCTTTGTCTTGAGAACAGTTGCCTGTTTTGCCTGGTGTTGTCACTAAAACTCCCCAGGCTTTTGAAACAGTATTGGAAAAGTGTTGTAAAATTCAGCTTGTAAAATGAAGGGTGATCACTTGTGGTTTAAAAGAGAGACTTTTAGGAGCCTGCCTGGCTCTTGTTAAAGTCTGTGGGCATCTCTGCTTCTCAGTGAGAGCAAGATAAGATTTCAGGTCACACCTTTTATTCTCCATCATTTTCCCTGTGTTCAGAAAAGCCAGTTATCTTCACTCATTACTAGGCATCATGATAACTCTTAGTTGATAACCTAACTTATCTGACTATTTTTAGTCAAATAAGACCAATGCAACTCTGCTCTCTCCAGTTACATGTTTATTCAGTAATAACAGAACTTGCAAGTTCACAAGCTCATTCTTTACGTGTTTAACAACTGAGTGGTGATCTCCAAAGGAGATGAGCAGCCCCCAAGGGGGTCATCTCTCAGCAAGAATGGCCAGGACCCACCCCATGGTCCCACATGAATGCCAAGGCTCTTTTATTCTAGACCTGGCTAATGCCTGGTGCTTTCATATCCTTGAGCACCAGCAGGATATTTTTGCATGTGGTGCTGGGTATTTTCTGGCTAATCTTTCTGGTAACAAATGAGATGACATGTTTTCTGCTTGGTATTTCAGCTTTCAGCTGCCCCAGTTCTGGAGCATCATAGCTTTTGGACATGTCTTTGGCAACAAGAAAGAGAAAACCCCATTCCCCTCTGCATGAGTAAATGGAAAATCTGATCATCTGCTTTGATTCATGGGTAGATGTTACCAACAGGCTTAGGGGAATGGGAAAGCCAAGGGGAAAGTTGGTAGGAAACTCCAGAATATGGGCACTTTTCGTTGAGAGAAACCAAAATAATGAAATATTGATCAAACTTTATATCCTAAGAACAAAAAAGCCTGGTTTTATGCACTGAACTATAAAAAATAAGAGACGTTTAGAAGCAATATTGAGAAAAATTAGAATTTAAAAATCTAATTACCTACAAAACAAGATCACCGATCTGGAAATAATCTAGTTGGCAAATGCTTTCCAGTTAAGCACAAGAGATTTATTCCATGATTATGTATTGGAAACTTATGCAATATAGCTGAACAGTTTGTTCCTTTCTTGACAGGAGTTATGATAATAAATGCCAAGAGCTTGAATGTGTAGGTTTTTATCCTCCCTAGAGGGTCTTTCTTAATTAAGAACTTCTGGCAACTGTTTTTTCCTTTCTGTTTGAAGCATATTTAGAAAAAATGAAATGGCAACACTTCATTTAAAGAACAAAAGGTCTCGAATTCACTCCTATTCCTAAAATGATTGGATCTGGAGCAGGATATTGGGAGAAAACTCATTTAACATTCCTGTCAACCTTGATGATGTTCACTTCTCCTGCTGGTCTCTTCTAGTTCTTCTTTCTCTGTTTCACTGCATAATGATCTCAGAGAGTCAAAAATACAACTTACTTTAGCTAGAAGAAACTTGCAACCAGGAACAGCAAGCTACAAAGTGCCCTGCACCTCTGAAAACCAATTAAATGCTCTGGTATTTGGTGTTTTCATCTGGCACAGGTTAACATTTGCCTGTAATATCTGTGGAAGTCTTGGAAATGAAAACATCTACAGTGTAAGTTATCTTGTTTGTATCCAATTAATATTTTCAAAATATTAAAAGTAATTTTGTGGACTGGCATTCTGTTGCTTTCAGATTCCGGGCTATGTAGGGGCTTTTATATTTTTCAGGAGTTTGAGTTTCATTGTTAGAAAACTCCTTATTCCACATGAAATCACAAGCACCTTCCCAGGGTCACCTTCCACTTAATACCCAGAGTTTTTCCAGGAATGGAAAGCAATTGGTGAAATGGTTGGAAGTTTTGAGAGGCACTGGAAACATCAATATTCTGTTAGTGTTTGCTCATTAGAGATCAACACATGTTCTGAAACTTCTCTGACACACTGATGTGGCATTTATCAGTGTAGGTAGGTTAGGAAGAGTTAGGAAAAGTTAAAATCTTTTTCATTTCAATTTCTTTGACTAGTGCATTAGATTGAGAATACTCAGAATCTTTTTTTTTTAATATATTTTATTATACAGTTTGTGTTTGTTTTTGTTTGGTTTTTTTTTTTCCTGAGATCTGCATTATTTCAATTTCAAATCTCCAGGTAAGATTCAGGGAGAGAGTGCAGTTATTTTATGAGAAAGACAGATGAATTTGCTTCCTATCTTTGCTGTCCAAAATGGTACTTAAAAAAAATCAAACAGTGAAAAATGCCCACGATAGACTCTCTGCTCTGCATTTCAGAGGGAAATGGTAAAAGATAAGCCTGCTGGCAACCAGAAACCTATTTGAGCAGCTTCCGATTTGTGTCAGAGACAAGTGTGNTTCTTTCTCTGTTTCACTGCATAATGATCTCAGAGAGTCAAAAATACAACTTACTTTAGCTAGAAGAAACTTGCAACCAGGAACAGCAAGCTACAAAGTGCCCTGCACCTCTGAAAACCAATTAAATGCTCTGGTATTTGGTGTTTTCATCTGGCACAGGTTAACATTTGCCTGTAATATCTGTGGAAGTCTTGGAAATGAAAACATCTACAGTGTAAGTTATCTTGTTTGTATCCAATTAATATTTTCAAAATATTAAAAGTAATTTTGTGGACTGGCATTCTGTTGCTTTCAGATTCCGGGCTATGTAGGGGCTTTTATATTTTTCAGGAGTTTGAGTTTCATTGTTAGAAAACTCCTTATTCCACATGAAATCACAAGCACCTTCCCAGGGTCACCTTCCACTTAATACCCAGAGTTTTTCCAGGAATGGAAAGCAATTGGTGAAATGGTTGGAAGTTTTGAGAGGCACTGGAAACATCAATATTCTGTTAGTGTTTGCTCATTAGAGATCAACACATGTTCTGAAACTTCTCTGACACACTGATGTGGCATTTATCAGTGTAGGTAGGTTAGGAAGAGTTAGGAAAAGTTAAAATCTTTTTCATTTCAATTTCTTTGACTAGTGCATTAGATTGAGAATACTCAGAATCTTTTTTTTTTAATATATTTTATTATACAGTTTGTGTTTGTTTTTGTTTGGTTTTTTTTTTTCCTGAGATCTGCATTATTTCAATTTCAAATCTCCAGGTAAGATTCAGGGAGAGAGTGCAGTTATTTTATGAGAAAGACAGATGAATTTGCTTCCTATCTTTGCTGTCCAAAATGGTACTTAAAAAAAATCAAACAGTGAAAAATGCCCACGATAGACTCTCTGCTCTGCATTTCAGAGGGAAATGGTAAAAGATAAGCCTGCTGGCAACCAGAAACCTATTTGAGCAGCTTCCGATTTGTGTCAGAGACAAGTGTGCAAAGCCAAATTGTGATCTGATAAAGATCATGTATTGAACTGATCTGCAAGCAGGCAAACACAGCCTGAGCTTGTGTGTGTCATCATCAGCCCATTCAGCCAGAGTCGGGAGCAACTGAAAGGATCTTTTCAATCATGAGTCTCTCACTCAGGGATTGCTTTCCAACAGGTCTTTTGGCTCTGCTTTGCATTTGTAGTGCATGGCAATGGATGAGATACCAAAAATGTCTTTGACTCCCCAACAGAGTGCCTGCTTACAGCTTTGAGAGGAAGGCTTTGTAAAGATGATGGTGCAAAGGATGGGGCAGCAACTTTTTCCCTGTCAGTGCCTGTTTATTGTTACTGGCTGCTGAGGAACTTCTTTAGGAGTTATTTGGAAGTCAGCAAACAAGGATTTGTTCTCAATCTGAAAACCTGAATTTTTTTTCTGAATCAGTAGTATAGGAGTGGATAGGATGGGAGGTGCTTTAGCTCCAGGCTCCCAGAGCTTGCCTTTAATCCTCTTTAATATTTGTAGTTAGCAGCCATTCTGCTGTCTTAGAGACACCAGGTGACCTTTCACATTTGTGTTAATAACACCTTGGATCCAAATCTGCTTCCTAAACTGCATGGATGTAGATGATCTTCACAATGCTTCCTCTTTGGCAGGACAGAATTCACTTTCCCAAGTGGGATCATAAGGAAACTGGGTAAAGGAAGATGCTTCTCCAGCATCTTGCATAGATCCTGCCCGTGTCTTCAGCCCTGGTTTCAAATTCAACTGCTGGATTTTCAAAGAAGATTAGTGGAACCAGCTAAGTGTCCCTGTTGAAGTCGGATCTGGGATGCTAAATATGGCTGTCAGAATTTTGTTGGAAGAATGTGAATTTACAGTAACTGCAGCACTGGAAGCAGAAGTATTATTCTCTACTACACTTCTGCACAGGTCAGCAGCTAGAGCAGATACATAATGCAAGCCTGGCAGCAGAGATAGTCTGTCTTAGAGGCATATCATTAATTTTCCAGGAGTATAAATCAAGACAATGTCATGTTGAATAAAGCATAAAATGCTTTTGCTCTCATTTCCAGGCTCTCAGTAATCATTAAGTACATTGAAAGGACTGTAAGGGAATTAGCTTTTTGACCCAGCATTCACCACCAGTAGATCCTGCTAAGAGTGGGAACAGGCTTAATGAGCAGTTTGCAAGAGATTTATGTATTTCCATTACAGGCAGATTTGGTAAGATTTCTAACTTTGTGGTCTGTGCTTTTGAGACCATTTCTAAGAAAAATAGCAAGACTGACTATGGTGCATTAGGAGATATAATGCCCTAGAGAAATGGAGATGTGCTTAGCTCCCAGATCCTGGTGTGGAGTTTCTTCTGAATGGCATTATCATCTTGCATGAACTTCAAGGGATCCTTTCTCCTCCTGTAAGATCAGCAGAGGTGAGATGAGCAACAGCCTTTCAGAGCTGCTGCAGAGGGTAGATGTAAATGTAGATGACTGTATGCATGCAACACAGGCTAACTCTGCAGTTCCAGGCTGCTGAGTCTGCAAAACACACATTTGCTGTACAATGGTTTGATTTTTTTACTTTGCTCTGGGCGCAAGCTGAAAAGAATCTGTTTAGCTTGACCCCTGACCTGTGCAATAGGAAAAGGAGGAAGGAGATGATGCTCTGCTGTTGTGGTGGGGTGCACCTCCTACAGCTCTTCATCTCAAAGAACAAAAGCTGAGAACATCAAGCAGTTTTAAGCCAGCAAGAGAATTGCCTGGTATATCTTCCCCATTAGGAACCAGATTTTTATACATAGCAATGCTATCTAGGAAGCTATAAGGCTTCTTAGTCCTCCAAAAATCTAGCTAAGAGTTGATAGAAATCAGAATATTGCACCTGAATGCTGAGTCATGCATACCATATGCTTATTATGCCCCTTAGAAAAAATATTTAATAAGATATTTTTTAATAATCTACTAGACTAAAACTGGATAACTAAAACTAGAATAAAACTAGATAAAAATTTTATCAAAGATAAAATATATTCAGCTGAAGAATCTTCAGTGGCACCTCAAGGAAATTCCAGGGTGTGGCCACTTTCATGGCCTGTCTTCTTTAACAGAATATCCTGTTGATGTTGATGACACAGGCTCAGCAAGGTAATAGGAAATTAATTTCATTTAAAACAAAAAATCAAAATCTCAAGATAAGACTTCTGAAGACCATATCACCAGTAAGTCCTGGGATAATGAGTTAATCTGCTTTACTTTATGGGAAATGTAGAAAGGGGGGACTTGCCACAGTGCATTTGAAGCAAACCCTCAGTGCAAGAGAACATTCAGGGAGTGACTGGAACAGAATCAATGACTTAACTAAATCAATTAAACCAACCTTCCTCTTTCATGTTAGAGCAAAACAATCTTACAGCTTGAGTTACAATAAATTGCCCCTTAATAAGGCCAGAAGTAAGTAATTTCTTTTCAGCTAATTCCTGTTCAGCTTCCCCAGCTGTAAAACAGTTCTTAAAGCGAGTTTAGCAGCTGTACTGTTCTCTGAGGCATGAAAAATGTTGATTAAGGTCGCTATACTGGAGTCAATGAAGCTTCAACCTTGATATACTGGGACATGGGGAGGGGCCAAACTACTTTATAGTGTCCTGCTGCCCAGTCTGCAGAGGACTGTTTGTTTTGGGCTCTGGAAAGCAGCTTGCCAAACCTCCTGCCCATGAGATAACCATCACTTTATCTGTGCCTCTGCAAGGTTAAGAGCAGCAGGCAAAAAGCTGTGGGCACAGAAGAAAAGGGCAGGACAGTTGAAGCAGCTTGGAGGCTGAGCTGCTGGCATTTCAGTTTTTGCCAAAGCAAAATGTGTTCATCTGGGGAAGAAGATCAGCAGGTTGTTTAGGTTTCAGGTGTTGGATGTGAGGAATACATTTCAGTGGCCTGTTAGAGTTGCCACAAGAGCTGGAAGGAAAGCTGAGCCTTGCTTTATTAGTTAATTAGTGCACTATTAGTTTATTAGTGCAGTATTAGTTTATTAGAGCAGTATTAATTTATTAGTGCACTATTAGTTAACTCACTACTTGACTGGAATATCATTAAAAATGTTAATGCCAGATGATTAGGGATTGATACTCACTGATGTGTTGATGAGTCAAGTTTGACTGTGGACCACACTGATCCAAATAATTAATTATCTGTCCTTGACACAGTCTGGTCTTTCAATCATATAATGGGACAGAGTTTCAGCTAAATGATCTTTTCTCTAGTTATTAAAGAAAGGATTGTTGAGTTAATATGGCACCGACATAATTATTAATTAATTTAGCACAGCATTAATATTGACCTTCAATCTTAGTTTTTATTTACAGCTTTTCAGCTGTAAATAAAACCAGCTTTTACTGCAGTTCCAGTTTCTGAATGAAAAAAATTCATTCTGAATTTCTGAATGAAAAAAAAACCCAACCTGCTTCCATCATGGAAGAGTTGGAGTGTTTACCCTGTGGGATGTGTCATCATCATCCAGGACATGAGCACTGCCAGTAGATGCTGGTCTTACACTCTTGGGTTTGTTTTTAATTACTTTAATTAGCATGCATGCCCTTCCATTTATGTGTTGTGTGTCTCTCTTTGTATTGATTCCATATGTGCATAAAGAAGTTGGAATCACATCAGGTGACTGGAAGAACAACCTAGCACCAAGTTGGGATGCCAGCTGCTTCATATACAGTGCTATTTATTTCATATACAGTGCTACTTATTTCATATACAGTGCTATTTATTTCATATACAGTGCTGTTGCAGTCACTGGATTAACTGAGAATTGGATTCTCACATTTTCAATGTTAATATTTATTCTGGGGAATGAAGTGAAGGATTAAATCTGAAAAGTGAGGGAGAAAACTCAATGTAGAGTTTGATTTTTTGCTTCTTCTCAGTTTTGGTTGTCAGTCCTTGCAGCAAATGAAAAATATTGAACTGCTTTTCCATTTGCTTTCATTTTGTACTTGTATAATAATGAGAAGTATTATAGAACACATTCCCACAGGTAATGAGCTGCTGTAAATATTCTGATGAAAAGTATATAAAATATCTTTTGAGCTCTTTGCTGTTAAGTGAAGACTTTTCTCATCTCTAATTATAAAATTTAAGATTAAAAAAAAATTAACAGTGAAACACTGAGATGAATTTGGAAGAGATTTAATTTGTAGTGTCAGCCTAGAACCTCTTTCTGTAACTGTCATAAATATATATATATTTAGTATATAGTATAAATATGTTCTCACTTATTTACTGATCCAGCAACCCTGTATTTTGACTGCAAATTAATTCCACCAAAGATGGAATTCCTAGCTGTATCTATCTGCATAAAGCAAAAGCTAAAAAAGAAAGGGAAAAAAAAATATTAAACAGATCTACCATAAAAAGATCAGGCATTTTAGTTAGGAAGCAAATTTTAAGTGCACATTGCAATAATTAAAGACACAGTACAGAATGTCTTCAAGACAATTAGCTTTGGTTTACTCCCTGCAAGAGAAAGCTAAAATCATAAGTTGGTTTGGCAGACCTTTGAATATTCTCATTTCAATCTTTCTTTTCCCTGATGTCTTTTCCTTCTTCTCCATCCCCAAACACATTGGAGGACTTGAATAATTTCCAAGGACTCCAAACAGGCTACTGTAAAATAATAGACTTGGGTTTTGTTTTGTAATTTAGTTTTAAGTGTATTTGATAGAACGTACAGTTGGGTACATGGGGATTTCTGGAGAAACCAGGTTTAAATTATCTCCCAGTTACAGTCTAACAGAAATGAGCAGCCCAGTTCTTTCAGCCCAGACATACACTGGTTTATGCTGAGGATAAATTCTATCGGCTAGAATGAATTTCAATGTGCTCTGTATCTAAAATACATCCTTTTGAGTTCACAGGCTCATGAATGTGTATCGTGGTAGGTCATAAAATATCACAGATGATCTTCTCCTTTTTCCTTTCCATCTTCTTTCCTTGTGGTTTGCTGTCATTTCTTGCTATACCATTTGCTTAATGCCTTCAACAGCCACCAGAATGGAAGTGTGAGCACTGCCACACAACTGCTCCCCCATAAACAGCAATATTCAGTGTGATTGATGATGCGACTGGCAATGCAAGTCACTGTGGTGAAGTGTTCTGTCTTAGGAAGCAAAGCCATTCTTTTTGCACCAAAAAAAAGTCTTTTTATGATAGACTGGATTTCCAAAGAGCCTCATGTCACCTTCTATAGCCACAGGTACAGGTGTTTTTCCAGTTTGGGAAATGTAGATGGGGAACCCAGAAATTACTGCATAGATTTCCCTATTAAAAAGTAGCTGAAGAAGCAATCCCTCCTTATTTGAGACTTCTGCTTCTTCTCTGTCAACTCTTCATCTATTTTTTAGGTGAGAAAATTGGTTTTGAATTTATTCCTTCAAGAAATGTTATTCAGAGGAGCAGCGTGTGGATGTGAGCCAGGCTTGGTGTTTACCTCTTCATCACTTAGCTTTCAGCTCCAGTTCAAATGTCATCATCTTTGCAGATATCTGGAAGTCAGAGATAAATATTTAAATCTCAAATCACCCCTGAAACCATATCAGTGGCAGAGCTAACATTGTGAGGATCTGCACAACAATGAAGCCAGGACTCTGAATATTGAAAAATTCCCAGCTTAGATGGTGATTTTTTTTCCAATGATCAAGCTTTACAAATAATAAATCTTAAATTATGCATCCAAACTCCTTAAGCATGTAGAACAATCAGATATTTTTAAAATTTTACTACCTAAGGAGCACTAATATTAGATAGGAACAATCTGGGTTTGGTGGGAAATGTGGTAAAATTAGTTTAAAAATCAAGGAATTACTTCTACTGTTTCCTTACCTATTTTCCTGTGCCATAAGAGAATCAATATTTTAACATTTATATTCACCTAGGATAATTTGTTTGCAGTCACACAGATCTTAAAACATTAATGTAGGAAGAAATAACAAAATAAATATTATTATTCTAGGAGCTGCAGCTGTCATTATCTTTCATTTAATAAATAATGTCCACAATAAACTTAGACCTTTAGGGTGAAGCCACAGGAGAGAGAAAAACTAAAAGATAACTTGAAAAATAATGAACTTAGAGATTGCACAGAAATTCATGTAAACACTGAGCTGGATTAGTCCAGTTCTCACTAGAAACTGCCTGTTTCAGGCTGCAGAGCTCAGTATCTACTGGAGAGACACAAACCACCACCAGCCAGGCACAATCAACCAGTCCTGCAGCTTCCATCTCTCAGGAAATCTGAAAAAAAAACCCTAGTAATGCCTGATTCAGTACAGTAAAATGGTCTCTAGTATAGAGAATAATCTGCAATATAGAGAATAATCTGCATTATAGAGAACCTCTGTGGTAAATTGTTCTTTGTGTGTGGTATGTGGAGATGTCACCCAAGCACTGCTTGTCATCTCCTTTCTTTTACTCAACTTTTACAATATTTCTTCTTAATTCTGCAGCACAAATAATCTGGTCATGAAGCAGATGCAGCCTCCTCTGTCACTTGGTATGTACAATAACAGAGACACAAGGAGGATTGTGTTTATCATTGATGATTGATTGATTGTTTGATCAATGAATCAATTAATGTTGATATGATCAATGATGATAATTGATTGATTATACACTGAATTGTATAGCTCAACCTCAGGGTTGTTTTTTTTTTCCCTTGCAGGCGATGAAACTGTGTATGAACAACAGGTTATTTGATCAGAAAAAATGTTTATAAAGTAGCCTGTAATTGATGGCTATTAATCTTGGACTGATACCTCTACAGCTGCATGAGCTGCAGTTCTCCAACTTACTCTTCCTCAGAATTAGGGTCAAAGCTTTAGATTTGGAGTATGGGATGCAGAGGTTCTGATTGCCCTCTGCAGCAGCATAGCTGGCTGAGGAGATGAGGGTGTTCAAAGCCCCTGACCCCACCTGAACATTGCCCTCCTGCCCTCTGCAGAGGCTCCCCCGGGCAGGGTTGATGCTGCTGCTTGGCACAGTGGAGCAGAAGGGCAGTGAATGTCAATGTTTCATACAATCACAGAATGCTTGGGGCTGGAAGGGACCTCCAAAGGTCCCCTAGTGCAGCCCCCCTGCAGGGAGCAGGGACACCCTCAACTAGCCCAGGCTGCTCAGAGCCTTGGCCAACCTCCCCTGCAATAGCTCCAGGGATGGGGCCTCAACCACCTCCCTGGGGAGCCTGTGCCACTGATCCACCACCCTCAAGGG
>VYZU01063825.1:18382-35847 GCA_013401355.1 Ceyx cyanopectus | reverse complement strand
TTGCATTTTGAATCAAGAGAGAGATGGATGGTCTCAGATCTCCCTGGAATCCACACGAGGCAGCCAGTCTTACAGCAGGTAACGGGTTGTTGCAAAGAAACCCAGGGCTTTAGGGGATTCTAGATCATGTGCAGGGTTAACAGGAAAGCAGCAGGCTTTATTTATGTGTAGAACAGAAGTTGCCAGAGCAGCAGAAATATTGTTTTCTTTCAATGATTAATGTGCTCAATAAAAGTGCAGCATCTGCTGCCAGCTTTCATTAACAAATAAATGAAAAACAAACCCGCGTGGTAGGCAGTGTATCTGGGGACAGCTTAAACAGGACTGAGCTGCTTTAGTTTTCAGCTGTTTTCTTTAGCACAACAGTGTGGAGCACTTTCTTGTTTACAGGATAAACACAGGGGATTGAAGTGATCTGTGTAGCACGCAGGAGCAGTTGCCAACCCATAACATTCTGCAGAATGCCAAGATTCCAGAGCTGCTCCCTTGGGAGTCACAGGCTGCACTCTTTTTGCTTGTTGCTTTGAGTGTAAGTAACAGTTAAATCATCAGAACAGACCAGTAAAACTTTGAATTAAGTATTAGTTAGTTCATTTTCCTTCCTTCATCATGCAAATTCAGCAGATTCAGAGCTCAGTCCTTAAGTTGGTTCAGGAGATGTGGTATTGCACACCACATTCATACAAGCAATGCCTAAATGTAGGGGTGTCAGTGTGTGCTTTTGTAGCTTCCCTGCTGCAAAGTAGACTCTCTGAAACACAACAGATTGTTTTCAGCCTTGCTTTCTGTTGAAGCAGGATTTATTTAATCATGGTGTCTTTCTCTTCCCCTTTTTGTCCTTACAACTTCTTAACCATATTGGCCAGTTTTGCCTTCTTTGACAAGGAGAAGAAGGGAAGGAAGGTTTACAGACAACAGTGTCTCTAGTAAGGGAAGCTTGCAGTGGCTACTTGGAGACCTCAGAGAGTCCACAGAGCATACAACCATGTGAGTATGGAAGTTTTGATGACACTGTCAGAAGCTGATCTTCCTTAGCTCTGGTACTGCTAGCACTGCTTTCCTTCTTAGAAGTTTGAGGGTCATCACCTAAGGAGATCTCAGACTGGATGTGACTTTGCGTGTCAGAGCAACTTCACTGAATCAATCTCAAGGTGTGTAATGATTTCAACATTTCCAGGGGTTTTTTCAGGCTTTTTTTTTTTTTTTCTTTATTTTGTATGGAAATTAAGTTATTTTAAACAAATAAGCAGAGGTTATTCCCTGCAACAATGTGGCCATCCTTCAGACACGTGGAAGCCCAGCAATCTCCCTAGACATCTGCTTGCCTATTTCCAAAATACAGTTTACTAATTCATGATAAGAACATATCAAAGAATGGCAAAACCATTTCAGCACAAAATGATAGTACAAAAAGATACAAAAGCATCATGACTTGATGGAGCAATCCCTGCAGGTTGTAGGGTGAGGGACAAGGACAGCTTGGAGAATCTAAGGTGTTTGTAAAGTTCCTGGCAGTACAGAGAGACTAGCTGTACCTCCAGCTGCACTGTGAGATATGCTGAAACCAAGGAAACCCTCCCTATAAATGTTAGATAGGAGACTAATTCATCTGCACTGCTGTTCCCATAAAATCAGCTTCTCCCAGTTCCCTTCCCAGCAAAGAGCAAAATATCTCCAGATAGAAGCAAACAAGCTAGATTTCAACAGTCACAAAGGCTAAGATGCATGTACATGTACAAAATGTGTACATAGCAAATACATTGGATTAAATGTACATTTTTCCTGTACATGACTTTCATGCTCAGTACAAACTTGTTACTCCTGGAGCTTCTAGTCACACACTGAAGAGAATTTCATGTTAATGAGAACAGAACTTAGTCCTTGGTCATATCACCATGCAAATGTCATTATTTGCTAATGAACAGAAATCCCTCTGTGTTTAATTGCATCACACCTTTTGCTTTTATAATCTTGTTGTGGTGATTATGTCCCTGCCCAGCATGAGTCATGTACAGCGTGTGCCTTGCAGAAAGATGCACTGAGCAGGTGTGGCCAAGGATAGGGCAGCTCAAATAAAAGCAAATGGAAATGTGTTTCCAAAGACAATGTACAAATGCCTGAGTGTTTGATTTCCAGGGTGGTGATTAGCTGCAAACTGTAAGATAAGAGCACGCAGGACAATTAGCAGTAGCTGTTTGCCATAGCAGGTAGCAGATTCATCTCTGGTCTAAGCTGGCTTTTGGTGGCATGAACCAGAAAGCAGGGACAGTATAAATTGAAGCTAAAGCCTGGATTCTCTTTCTGGTGAATTCTGGGGGCTGGCAAGCAGAGGTCACTAATCTCAGTGGTTCCTGTAGGCTGAGTTTTTCTGACACTCTGTGAGGACATAATAATGTTACCCCTATTAGATATGAGGTGAAAATTAAACTATGGCCTGCCCTCATGAATGTGCAGATCATACTCCTGCTAAGTGGGTCCTACTGATGTATTTGTACTTGATGGTGCTAGAGAGCAGAGCTTGGCTTGCACAAGCACTCTGGGAATCCAATGTGACTGTATTTCAACCCCGAACTCACATGCCAGCAGTGGGATCTGCAGGCCCAGGAGCTGCAGTGTCATCAGATTTTCTCCAGCTTATACTTGAGCTAGGTGAAAGAAATGTGGAGCTTTTACCTCTTCCTCTTGTACTTAGAAAATCACTGTGTGCTTTGGTACAACATTCAGTTCCACCTGAAAGCTGTAAAAGTTGCAGTGTTCCAGGTCATAAATTGGAGTGAGATGGCAGTGCTGTGTGATGAGGCTTGCACAATATCCATGCAGCTTATATCTGACTCAAGGCTTTGCTATTAATTCCCCACTTCCATGAACACAAAATTCACATCCAGGTTTGGTGTGGTGGTGGTTTGTTTTTTTTTTTCCTCCTATTGCATTCTACAATCAGCTCTTTCTAGACAGTATAAAATCCCTCGAGATAGAAGCCAGGGCAGAAAGATCATCTCTAAAATGAGGTTATTCATTTCCCTATTACCCAGTGCCTCTCACCACTGCAAAATGAAATGGGTTCCTGCTGTTATCTAACTCTCCCTGTACTTCATGTCAATTATTAACATCAGCAATGATAGAAATCTTAACACATGTTAAGAAACAGGACTCCTACAGAATTTTTGTTAATCTATATTATTTTGCCCTATGATCTTTGTCTCAGAGCTTACCTTTCTCCATTGCTTTTTCCGAAGTGCTCTCACAAATGGAGTGCTTTGGGCTAATAAATTGCTTTCAGTCTTTAGAAGGCAAGGTGCAGTGTGTTTACTGTATCTTCTAGCCTTCAGCCAAAGAACTTGTTCATCATATCTAAGCCTTCTGTTTATGCCTTAATTCTACCCAATAATATCACATAGACTTTAACAGAAGACAGTAGACACCACTGGATGACTTAGCTGAGCTCTCAGATGACAACATAATTATATATATTAAGGAAGACACTGAACTGCCTTACATGGGAAAATCTTATCTTTTTTCTTGCTTCACTTATATAATGGTTGGTTTTTTTTCAGTAAATTTCAGACCCAGCAGTGATTCCTTGATTTTTCTCAAAATAATAAAAAGAGCAGTGGAAAACCTGCTAAGTGCTAAGAAAGTGAACACTCCAGTTACATAAAGCTTGGGGTTTGGAGGTGGATGTACAGTCCAGGCACTGGGGATGAAACATGAGTGCAAGGGACTGATTTGACTTTCTTCTGCTTCCAGTGCAGCTTTGAAACAGGACCCACTGACCAGCAAGGACTTGGGGTTCTCCAGTCCCCAGGGAACACTAAGGTGTGTTGGGGTGCAGGAGAATGTGACTAGAGACAAGTCTTTCTGCTGTTTCTTTTCAGAGGATCCAGTTCAAAGCTTTGCCATCTGCAAGTGTCAAAGCAGATTTCCATCTCCTTTCACCTCCTTCAGCTTTGGGTCTTGGCAACCAGAGCTTGCCTCTTGACAGCCTTCCTACCCCAAGAAAGTGGGTACACCCCAAATCTGATTCAGGAGTAGTCTGGGGAGGGAAAGAAGTGCAGGATTAAGCTCATGGATCAGGCATGGATCACTACATTTAAATTCCTATAAATTAATTGCAGAGCCCATTTGGATTAGAAAGCTGTACAGGCCAGTTGTCAAAATCTAGCTGCTTTTTTCAGTCATTGGTATGTTTTATCTGTACAGCTGTAAGGTCAGATGAAAGATCAAAACATACAGTGCTATGTAATGTTGGAAGTATTGATACACTTGGGGTGGGTATCAAGTATGAGATCCTTATTATATGAGAAATACTGCTGATTATCCCATTGTACAAACACTTTTCAGATGCCTGGAGCAGACCTTTGCAATTCAGGTCACATGCTTTCTCAGAAACAAACCCAAAACCAACAAAAAATAGAACTCAGGAAGAAAATAATTTTATTTTTCAATGTATTACACCTGGGAGAGACATCTAGAGAAGTAGTGGTGATAAAAGTGCTGTTGGAATTTTTCTCCTTAGTACACAAGATTTATGATGGAACTAATGATACTGATTTCAGTAAGAATTCCAGAAGGCATTGTCTTGGGACAAGAGAGGTTATTTATTATGTATTTATTTTAAAATAAAATTCAAATGTAAAAAAGAAATGATCATAATAAGTGAACTGCTAGGAATTATGCAGTGATCTACCAGTACCAAAACTCTCAGCTGGACAGATCACTGAGAGATTACAGCAGATGCACTAATTCAGTGAGCTGTTAAGACATAGGCTATGTATTAGAGTTCTATATCATTTTGAGGTTGTGTTATCAGTTATATAGCAGCAGGCTGGATATTATCACCATTCTAAAATGAGGTGCCTCAGATGCAGCCTTATTTGTCTTGAACTGGTGCACAGTGATGGATGAATGTGAGGTTGTATCTGCAGCTCAATCACAAGTTTATTCCTCCTCCAAGTCTTTAGAATACATGCTAATGCTGCTGTCCCTAACTCACCAGTGCTATAAAAGGCACTTGTGGTGACATGATGAATGTCCAATAGACTTGAAAAAGTATTAAGGCCAGTGATTTGGGGATTATTCATCTGGAATGTAGTTATTATCTATCATTTGTGCTCAGGGAAGGAGATTAAAATGGAAACGGGCAGAGAGAATTGTTACTGAAGTGATCAAGGAATTGTAGGATTTGGTTATAGCATAAAAGACAGAAAGCTGTTTAATTAATCAAAGTGGAGGCAGTGTAGGGACTAACAGATAAGGCTGGCACAAGAACCAATAGCTGTGTTAGTTAAGTATAAATATGGAGTTGAAATTTGGTCAGAGCAAAGAAATTCTTGAATAGTCTTCCAAGAGATGTAGTGAGAGGGAAAATAATCTAATTTTAAGAGAGAACATGGTACTTTAATGAAAGGACAAAGTGATGCACTGCATTAAAGGCACCTGTACTCAGATACCCATGAGATCACCTTGCACTCAGTGTTGCCAGAATCCTAAATTTCTATGTACCAGCTGAGGATGTGATCAGAACTGTTTCCAGTCCAGGCAAGAATTTCATTAGCACTGAGCCAGGCTGTTCCTTGCCCCAGCCACGGGGCTGTCAGCATCTGAACAGATCATTCAGAGCTGGTGTTGGTTACACAGGAGTTGGCACCAAGGGCCTCAGCACATGGGACATGCATCTGGAAACTGAAATCCTGCATCATCTGCTGCTCTGAGTCGGGGGGTGCACATGGACAACAGCCAAACAGGTGAGCTAACAACACTGCTGGGGACTTGCCTTCTTTTGTGCCTTTTTCTCCTAATTAATGTTTACAGCAACCTCAGTTGTATGCTGTCACTAGAGCCTGCTGTTTTAATGGTTACCTGTTTGGAAAATGACTCGTGAAATACCCTGCTGCCCTCTTGAGGTTGCATCATCTCTGTTTTGAGTTTGGGGGGTTTTAGCCAGTTACTTGGAAAGGAAAAGACATTTAGTTGTTAACTTGTTTCTTATGGAAATAAGCAGGTTAGGCAGCAGCATTTAAAAGCTTGTTTTGGATGCTCTAAAAGGAACTGAGCCTGCAAGTCCTTGCAAATGTCTTCGTTTCTCCACCTCAACTCCTCCAAAATTCTAGAGGATTATGAGCAGAAGTGCCAATGGCTGGGAGTAGAAATGGGGTTGCTTGGTTACAAACATTGTTCTGTTTAGATCTGAACACAGCAACGATTTGCAGCAGTGGCAGGAATCACGTTTTGAGTCTTCTGGTGTTGGCCAACAGTCTTACATGAGTTTGCCCCTGCTGCTGGCATCCAGTGAGTGCTCCAGCATCTGCTCCAGAGATCTGCCTGCCTGATGGTACCAACTGCACTGCTTCATTTGCTTGAGAGAACCAAATGGGCCTGTGCTGGCAAAAAGAAGAATGCAAGTGGTTAGCACAAGTGCTGTACAGCACATGTAAAGTGTAAGCACAGTGGAGGAAGACAGTGTGTCAGGAATTGTCTCTGATAGCTTGGGGGTTTTTTAACATTAAAAAAACCCTGTTACCAGAGTGACTTTGTGCAGTAGTCTGGCTTAAATGGATTGTTGAACATGAGACAGACAGTGGTGGGAATATGGTTAGATGAAGTAGGTTGTCTAATTGCTCATTTTTTATTCATTGCTCTGGAAATCAGTTTATAGCACAGTGTGTTCATCAGAGGCAAACAGACCGGAACAAAAAAAAGGAAGGAGCTGGTTGGGTCCCATGTGTTTCTGTGCCACTGTAAGGTTTGGATTTGACAGGATATGAGAAGACATTTTAGTCATCTGTCCTCCCCTCCTGCTCCGTGGTACCTGTGCCATTGCACGGGGTTCCTAGAGAAGATGAATGAGAGCAGCTGGAAGCAGAGATGTGCTGCAAGTGACTTCTAGTGGCAGAAAGTTTCCCAGAGTTTGGACTGCCTCGAGTCCTGACAAGCATCTTGGTTTACAGTATTTGCTGCCTGCCCCTAAGGGTTCCTTTCCAGCCTCAGCTGTGTGAACAGGAGCAGTTCTCAGAGTGCTTGGTGAAGCTTCTTTCAGATGGGCTGCCATGCTTGGCAGACAACACTGGTTTTGGCAGTGGTGGTGAGAATGAGTGGCAGCTCTAACAGCAATGCCAGCATGGATGCTAGCATTTGCACTGTGGATTTCCATCCAGCTGCTCAAACGGGTCCCCACAGTGCATCTCCAGTCTGCCTGCCTTGAGTAGAAACTAGTGGTTTCCTGAGCATATATCCACAGAATGACTAATGCTAATCAACCTCAGAACCAGCCCTGTTACAGGGATTAGCATCACTAAATTTAGGAGGTGTGCGTTCTTAAGACCATAGGAAAGGGAAGCCAATGCCCNACTCTTTCAGTGAAATTTTTTTTTGTATTTATAAACTGCTCCTTATCCAGTCTTTTTTGTATGCAAAATTTCCAGTCCCCTAGTCTTGTACTTCCTCATATATATTTCCAAGTATTCTTGTATTCTCTCTATAATGAGACATCAGTGTACACAAGAAAAAAAAACCAAGTAAAAAACAAACTAGAGATGTCTATAGCTGACTATAAGGAAGAGCCTCCTTTTCCCCAGCTTGCCTTGTTGAAAGCCACGTTCAATTTTAAATGTAAATGCTGATTTTCAGATTGGAATATACCTGATAAGGCAGCAAACATGCAAAAACCCCAGGAAAACCTTACATGCAAAAGCTGTTGTAGAGATTTGTGCCATTTTGGTAGTGACTGTATATTTGTGTGCTCAGTTTCATCACTTTTTTTCTGCTGACCTCCACCTGTATCTTATTTCCCTGAACTAGAGGGTTAGAGCCTTAACACAGGCCAGCTCAAGCTTTTGTTTGCAGTACAAACATGCATCAGTAAACAGAAACAGCAGCTGTGACCTCAGCATCTCTAAACTCTGCTGGTTTATAGATCACTTTGCTTTTTCAACTGAAATTATACATAACATTGAGCTTAATGACTAGGTCTGGTTCGTTTTGCTGGGAGCTGTGTCACCCTGAACTCCAGCACTGATTTCAGGCTGAACAAGGCTGGTGTGGATCAGGAAATGACCTTCAGTTACAACACTGCTGGTCCAGAGAGGGTGGAAGATCATTCCAGAAGGACACTTTTCCCTGAGTTGGTACTGAATAAGGTGGGAGGCAAAGTGTTGTTACTAAAGAACCTGGCCAAAGCACAATTTCATCATAAACTTAGATCTTTCACTCTTATTCTGAATTATACATTAGATCTCTCTCTTCCTATCCTCACATTTTGATATCCCACTACATCACTAGGATTTCTTATGCAACTAACAGTTACCACAGCTTTGTTTATGATATTTCACACTGCTAATCCATAGGTAAGTGTAATTAAGGATGAAAAAAGTCCAATTTGGCATCTCAGATTCTGTTTCTTGGCAATGGAGCATTTGGTTTTACTTGGTTTCATTCTGCTACTGTATACTTGTTGGCTCTGAAGTTCCTAAAAGTAATTAAGTTCCTGGGGAGCTTATTCACAAGCAAAAATTAGGAGAGCCAAAAGATATCTGTGCAATCCAGAAGGGTCTGCCTTGGCAAGAAGTGTCTGTCTGTGAAGGTAATTAGAGGAGTTTTCTAAAAAGATCTTGAATAAGGAACTTGCCCTTTGGCTTCTTTGTCATTCCTGCCACACTGAGGTATGAGAGGAATTTCCATATCATCAATATTCTGTGTATATATATATATTTATAATATATATGAGAAATGTGAAGTGTTGCTTTCCTCTGAAAATGTCTACAATTGCTATTTCCTTATCTGGTAGGGTCAGGATTAGAAAGAACTCATTTGAACTGACAGTCCACAAGACTGGAAATTGGAGAGAAAAAGTAGTGTAAGACATGGTCACAGGAACAATTTAAACACTTCTCAGACTTTGTTTAAAACAGAAAACGTGTGGAGTGAAAATAAGCCCTAAAAACATGATGACTTTACAGAATCTTGAAGAAATACATTATGCAGATGCATATTTCACCTTCTTTCCTTCTAGACACTTTTCCCTCTGTGTTATGGGTCACTCTTGGCTCAAGGGTCCTGGAAGACATGTCAAGGTGCTTAACTAAATAACTACAGATGACCATCTCTACCATAATTTTAAGTATGGCATTTCCAGCCATATGGATAATCCACCATTCCATTTGGAATATTCACTATTTGGACAAAATGGAACCTATTTATAATCCATTTATCAGTTAAAAGCTTTCTGCAGTATCAAGAGGTTTAAGTTTCATAATAAAGTTTTAAATTCAGAAAAAAAAAAATAAAGATTTAAAGTTTTAAATTCATTAAAAAAAAGTTTTTACAGCATGAGAGCTTTCCTTTTCCACTTCCATTTCAAATATTAATCATGATGAAACATCATCTGGATGTGACCTTCTGCTGGTCACGATGAAGGAAAGACTTTTGGGTTGTTTTGGTAACAAGTGTATCCCCAACAATGGGAAAATGGGAAAGTCTGAACTTATAAACATTACATCAGCCCTGTTGCTAAAGATAACATGTTTGCTCAACTTCTCCAAGTGAGCAGATACCACAAGTGACCTCGTTGTGATCAGGACTGGGAGTGTTTCCTGCTAAGACTGGCTAGCAGGCTGCTGTAACATTGCTTGCCCCAAAATACTGAATTTACAGAGTGAGCTATCGTTATGTTGTGTAAATAAAAAGAAACATTCTCTCCTGGAAGGACAAAAAGGTTGCTAGAAAATGCAAATAATGGCAAAGAACTAGTATGCTAATGTTAAAAACGTTTCCAGTTAATATATTTTTGAGGAAATGTTTTTGCTACATTGAAAAGTGAAAGATTTACCTTTCAATCTTTTCAAACAGCATGATATTTATCTTTTGAATTCAGAAAAAAATGGGCTTTGATATTTAAATATGTTCCCTTGTTCATTGTCTTTTCAGACATCACTTCAGGTTTTACAACTAGAGCAGTGCAGGGTCTGCTTGGTCAGGAGGACAAAGGACAGGGATAAAAAGAAAGAGGAGGAAAAAATACCTAATACTTGGTCACAACACTTGTCTGCATCTCCAGAAGGAACTTGAATTGATTCATGGTATTTTGAATGAAATGAAGAATATTCTGTAGCTATTCAGGCTAATTTTCAGTGGACTGCTAATTAGCTTTGTTCTCTGTGGTTGGATGATATCCAGTAGCTCAGACTCCTCTGTCCAGTTCCAGCATTTTGGAAACCATTTGTTCATAGGATCAACATCATGAACATTTCTTATGTTCTAAGAGACCTTGAAAGAAAATGAAGATTCTGTCTAGTTTTATATTACCCAATCTTTGCTACTTATCAGGATGTTATTTGTCTTAGGGGGCTGCAAATTTAACCAGA
Organism: Ceyx cyanopectus; assembly: GCA_013401355.1. Lineage (NCBI taxonomy): Eukaryota > Metazoa > Chordata > Aves > Coraciiformes > Alcedinidae > Ceyx > Ceyx cyanopectus. Next base: position 25,489 of record VYZU01063825.1, on the reverse strand, counting down.
ATTTCAGATAAAGATGTTTGAGAGAGCGGAGGCAAAACCAAAGAAACATTTTTTTCTATGATAAAGCAGAACTCCAGGAGTATTTTTGGAAGTGTTGCCAATAATGTGGGAGTTTTCAAATGAAAATGGCTCATTTAAGAAAAGTAATTTTAATTGTGAATACTGATTATCTGCAGCATTATGTCACCATCATTTTCCCCCCTACAACTATGAATAATTACTGAGCAAAATTCTAGGTAAATTGTTCTGGGTTTATAGCCAAACTCCTTTGTGTGTTACTCTGAGCTATGTGTTAGCACAAAGGACTACACAGCCTTAAATATTTAAGTTTGTTCCATATTGATATCACACAAATATGACAATTAAGATCACCCACTTATCTGGCTGCAGATATGATTTGAAAGCTTTTCTTCTTCCATTTCAGAATTCAAAGAAATAATGTAATAGTCTTGCAGTAAATCCACACGGTTGAAAGACTTCACTCTTTCAGAAAAAAAAAAGGATATTTTTCCTCTCCTAAGGTTCCTCCAACAGACTGTCCAAAAATGAGTAAAAAAATATCCAAAGGCACCAGTGATCATCTTGTTCTCAGTCACTTACTTATAGGTACAAGGCTTGAATTTGTTAGTCCTCACCAGGATCAATTTCCTTTATTTAATTAAACATTACTTTCAGAAAATATATGTCTAAGAATACACAGTATTTCTGTTTCATATCCTATCATGCTGCATAATGCATTTTTCTGGTGCTAGATTTGAATTTCATGCAGGAATTGAGTTATGGTCAACCTCATTATTCCACATAACAGAGTTTATTAGGATGCCAATGCACACGCTGGAAATGAAAGAAGCAAAAAACTACATTGCAAAGCCAATGGTGGAGGGGAAATAAAAGAGCACTTTGGGGTGCCTCTGTTTTGGAAGGCAGTAGGTTTTCAAGGCCTTGCTTTNAATCTTAGACCACCTCCTCATCTGTAAACGTGCATGAGAGATTTTTGCCATTTGGTACTAAAAGCAGGAAGAAAAAGGAAAAATGTTTTCAATTATCTCTTAAGTGATTCTACCATTTAGTGAAAGAGACGAAAAATATTGTTGTATTTCTAAGAACAAATTAAATAACCAAGAAATGTAGATCAATATTTCTGTAAATAAAAACTAATTTCTTATTTCTAGGTATATGGTCTAAGATTCAAAAAAATTTCCAGCTACCTGTCATGGATCATTAAAATGTAAAAGTAAGTAAAACCAACTTAATTAGACATATATCTTCATGCATTAGAAAACATTTATTAGCTAGAGCACAAAATGGGCTTANTTATGTTGTGTAAATAAAAAGAAACATTCTCTCCTGGAAGGACAAAAAGGTTGCTAGAAAATGCAAATAATGGCAAAGAACTAGTATGCTAATGTTAAAAACGTTTCCAGTTAATATATTTTTGAGGAAATGTTTTTGCTACATTGAAAAGTGAAAGATTTACCTTTCAATCTTTTCAAACAGCATGATATTTATCTTTTGAATTCAGAAAAAAATGGGCTTTGATATTTAAATATGTTCCCTTGTTCATTGTCTTTTCAGACATCACTTCAGGTTTTACAACTAGAGCAGTGCAGGGTCTGCTTGGTCAGGAGGACAAAGGACAGGGATAAAAAGAAAGAGGAGGAAAAAATACCTAATACTTGGTCACAACACTTGTCTGCATCTCCAGAAGGAACTTGAATTGATTCATGGTATTTTGAATGAAATGAAGAATATTCTGTAGCTATTCAGGCTAATTTTCAGTGGACTGCTAATTAGCTTTGTTCTCTGTGGTTGGATGATATCCAGTAGCTCAGACTCCTCTGTCCAGTTCCAGCATTTTGGAAACCATTTGTTCATAGGATCAACATCATGAACATTTCTTATGTTCTAAGAGACCTTGAAAGAAAATGAAGATTCTGTCTAGTTTTATATTACCCAATCTTTGCTACTTATCAGGATGTTATTTGTCTTAGGGGGCTGCAAATTTAACCAGAATTTCAGATAAAGATGTTTGAGAGAGCGGAGGCAAAACCAAAGAAACATTTTTTTCTATGATAAAGCAGAACTCCAGGAGTATTTTTGGAAGTGTTGCCAATAATGTGGGAGTTTTCAAATGAAAATGGCTCATTTAAGAAAAGTAATTTTAATTGTGAATACTGATTATCTGCAGCATTATGTCACCATCATTTTCCCCCCTACAACTATGAATAATTACTGAGCAAAATTCTAGGTAAATTGTTCTGGGTTTATAGCCAAACTCCTTTGTGTGTTACTCTGAGCTATGTGTTAGCACAAAGGACTACACAGCCTTAAATATTTAAGTTTGTTCCATATTGATATCACACAAATATGACAATTAAGATCACCCACTTATCTGGCTGCAGATATGATTTGAAAGCTTTTCTTCTTCCATTTCAGAATTCAAAGAAATAATGTAATAGTCTTGCAGTAAATCCACACGGTTGAAAGACTTCACTCTTTCAGAAAAAAAAAAGGATATTTTTCCTCTCCTAAGGTTCCTCCAACAGACTGTCCAAAAATGAGTAAAAAAATATCCAAAGGCACCAGTGATCATCTTGTTCTCAGTCACTTACTTATAGGTACAAGGCTTGAATTTGTTAGTCCTCACCAGGATCAATTTCCNTATATATATATTTATAATATATATGAGAAATGTGAAGTGTTGCTTTCCTCTGAAAATGTCTACAATTGCTATTTCCTTATCTGGTAGGGTCAGGATTAGAAAGAACTCATTTGAACTGACAGTCCACAAGACTGGAAATTGGAGAGAAAAAGTAGTGTAAGACATGGTCACAGGAACAATTTAAACACTTCTCAGACTTTGTTTAAAACAGAAAACGTGTGGAGTGAAAATAAGCCCTAAAAACATGATGACTTTACAGAATCTTGAAGAAATACATTATGCAGATGCATATTTCACCTTCTTTCCTTCTAGACACTTTTCCCTCTGTGTTATGGGTCACTCTTGGCTCAAGGGTCCTGGAAGACATGTCAAGGTGCTTAACTAAATAACTACAGATGACCATCTCTACCATAATTTTAAGTATGGCATTTCCAGCCATATGGATAATCCACCATTCCATTTGGAATATTCACTATTTGGACAAAATGGAACCTATTTATAATCCATTTATCAGTTAAAAGCTTTCTGCAGTATCAAGAGGTTTAAGTTTCATAATAAAGTTTTAAATTCAGAAAAAAAAAAATAAAGATTTAAAGTTTTAAATTCATTAAAAAAAAGTTTTTACAGCATGAGAGCTTTCCTTTTCCACTTCCATTTCAAATATTAATCATGATGAAACATCATCTGGATGTGACCTTCTGCTGGTCACGATGAAGGAAAGACTTTTGGGTTGTTTTGGTAACAAGTGTATCCCCAACAATGGGAAAATGGGAAAGTCTGAACTTATAAACATTACATCAGCCCTGTTGCTAAAGATAACATGTTTGCTCAACTTCTCCAAGTGAGCAGATACCACAAGTGACCTCGTTGTGATCAGGACTGGGAGTGTTTCCTGCTAAGACTGGCTAGCAGGCTGCTGTAACATTGCTTGCCCCAAAATACTGAATTTACAGAGTGAGCTATCGTTATGTTGTGTAAATAAAAAGAAACATTCTCTCCTGGAAGGACAAAAAGGTTGCTAGAAAATGCAAATAATGGCAAAGAACTAGTATGCTAATGTTAAAAACGTTTCCAGTTAATATATTTTTGAGGAAATGTTTTTGCTACATTGAAAAGTGAAAGATTTACCTTTCAATCTTTTCAAACAGCATGATATTTATCTTTTGAATTCAGAAAAAAATGGGCTTTGATATTTAAATATGTTCCCTTGTTCATTGTCTTTTCAGACATCACTTCAGGTTTTACAACTAGAGCAGTGCAGGGTCTGCTTGGTCAGGAGGACAAAGGACAGGGATAAAAAGAAAGAGGAGGAAAAAATACCTAATACTTGGTCACAACACTTGTCTGCATCTCCAGAAGGAACTTGAATTGATTCATGGTATTTTGAATGAAATGAAGAATATTCTGTAGCTATTCAGGCTAATTTTCAGTGGACTGCTAATTAGCTTTGTTCTCTGTGGTTGGATGATATCCAGTAGCTCAGACTCCTCTGTCCAGTTCCAGCATTTTGGAAACCATTTGTTCATAGGATCAACATCATGAACATTTCTTATGTTCTAAGAGACCTTGAAAGAAAATGAAGATTCTGTCTAGTTTTATATTACCCAATCTTTGCTACTTATCAGGATGTTATTTGTCTTAGGGGGCTGCAAATTTAACCAGAATTTCAGATAAAGATGTTTGAGAGAGCGGAGGCAAAACCAAAGAAACATTTTTTTCTATGATAAAGCAGAACTCCAGGAGTATTTTTGGAAGTGTTGCCAATAATGTGGGAGTTTTCAAATGAAAATGGCTCATTTAAGAAAAGTAATTTTAATTGTGAATACTGATTATCTGCAGCATTATGTCACCATCATTTTCCCCCCTACAACTATGAATAATTACTGAGCAAAATTCTAGGTAAATTGTTCTGGGTTTATAGCCAAACTCCTTTGTGTGTTACTCTGAGCTATGTGTTAGCACAAAGGACTACACAGCCTTAAATATTTAAGTTTGTTCCATATTGATATCACACAAATATGACAATTAAGATCACCCACTTATCTGGCTGCAGATATGATTTGAAAGCTTTTCTTCTTCCATTTCAGAATTCAAAGAAATAATGTAATAGTCTTGCAGTAAATCCACACGGTTGAAAGACTTCACTCTTTCAGAAAAAAAAAAGGATATTTTTCCTCTCCTAAGGTTCCTCCAACAGACTGTCCAAAAATGAGTAAAAAAATATCCAAAGGCACCAGTGATCATCTTGTTCTCAGTCACTTACTTATAGGTACAAGGCTTGAATTTGTTAGTCCTCACCAGGATCAATTTCCTTTATTTAATTAAACATTACTTTCAGAAAATATATGTCTAAGAATACACAGTATTTCTGTTTCATATCCTATCATGCTGCATAATGCATTTTTCTGGTGCTAGATTTGAATTTCATGCAGGAATTGAGTTATGGTCAACCTCATTATTCCACATAACAGAGTTTATTAGGATGCCAATGCACACGCTGGAAATGAAAGAAGCAAAAAACTACATTGCAAAGCCAATGGTGGAGGGGAAATAAAAGAGCACTTTGGGGTGCCTCTGTTTTGGAAGGCAGTAGGTTTTCAAGGCCTTGCTTTCAAAACTGCCACTGCAGTTTCCCCAAGGTGTGGAGAAGATCTGTCAGAATTTCTTACTAATCAGAGGTGCTAATCAGACACTCTGCACCTTTTCAGACACGGTGTTGAACTCCTTGATTAATTGAAAACCAAAATTTTCCACTCTCACCAGTGTTGTGACTTTTATTTCACATTTCCTATGCTAAAACAAACTGTCCTAGAACTTTTGTTCAGTAGCTTCAGGAAGAGGCTCTCACATCAACCCAACTCTAATAAATGAGACCACCTCCTCATCTGTAAACGTGCATGAGAGATTTTTGCCATTTGGTACTAAAAGCAGGAAGAAAAAGGAAAAATGTTTTCAATTATCTCTTAAGTGATTCTACCATTTAGTGAAAGAGACGAAAAATATTGTTGTATTTCTAAGAACAAATTAAATAACCAAGAAATGTAGATCAATATTTCTGTAAATAAAAACTAATTTCTTATTTCTAGGTATATGGTCTAAGATTCAAAAAAATTTCCAGCTACCTGTCATGGATCATTAAAATGTAAAAGTAAGTAAAACCAACTTAATTAGACATATATCTTCATGCATTAGAAAACATTTATTAGCTAGAGCACAAAATGGGCTTAACTCTTACTTTAAAATTAATGTTTACTAGTAATTTCTTATTCTGTCCCCCCAGTGTCACAGAGGCTTTGATAAATCCCAGAATTACACGTAGCATTAAAATGATTTTCTCCCACCCCCCACAACCTTCCCATGTTTATCTAGTAGATTTAAAGCACTAATTAAACTAAAACATCTTAAAATTACTTTGCATTGGGAATATTAACCCATTAAAATTATTAAACAGATACATAACAGATACAGTTGAAAAAAAAAAGTAACTAAAAAAATCACTTAAAATAACCTTTCTGATTTGTACCCCAAACTCAAATCTGCAGTTCTTGGCAAAATAACTTTTCCCTAGAAAAACTTTTCCCTAGTTTTTCAGGCAGTAAAGCACATTGAAATGCCATATGATCACCTGTGTCACTGCATGATGCTATCCCAAGATTCAGGGCTTGCTCAAAGTGAGCTTAGTGGATCTCTGTTCTGGGATTTATACAATGCAATAAAAAATGACTAAAAAAAACACAAATGCAAATATATTTTAAAATATAATATTAGCATTGTCAACACGAAAGACTCTATTTACTGCACATAAAGAAAGAAAATATTCAGAATAGTGTAATTTGTTTCGGGGAATGCACAAAAAAGTTTCAACAACTAACACACGGTGTTTCTTTGCAAAATAGCCCTGTGCATGATGCTGAAGCTGAAATGGTTTTTGCCCACTGCTATCTACATTCTTGTAAAAGAAGGTCATCAGCTTCTCCTTTGCTCCTTTTGGATCTCCTGTCTTTGTCTTTACACCAGTTGAACAATAAATAAAGGCACCCTGTTAATATAGATTAGAGGTTAAACTGTTATTTATCGTCACATTTTATGGAGAGATTCTGTAGTGACTGTGATTGACCTTCTCTGCCTACAAAATAAGAGTCAGGTATTTATCCCAGGCAATCCATTTGCAATGAAAAAAAGGAATGGCAGTGTGCATGAGGTACAGGTATGTGTGCAGAAACAGAGCTGCAGAGATGCATCCTGCTAAGGAAGAGATGCTGAGTTAGTGCATCACAAATTCACATCATGACTGAGTATATTGGATGAGGGAACAGTGGAGAAACAAGTTTTGCTCCTTCAGTGCTTGAAGTATTCTTCATCTAGGATTTGGATAGAGTTGAACACGAGAAAAATATATTTTCATTTATATATATTTTAAAAGAAATCTAGTAATTATATATATT
>VYZU01063825.1:0-18369 GCA_013401355.1 Ceyx cyanopectus | reverse complement strand
TAATATATATATTATATTTTTTTTTCCATTTCTTTGAGTTTATGTAGTAAAGAAAGCTATAGAGGAAACAAAAAACCCAAAACATTTTCTCTCATGTGTTTATTTAAGTAGAAGTAGCTGAAGAAAAATGAGCATAGCAGCCACCCACTTACTGTGCCTTAGTCACAGTAGAATATTACTGGTTTGTGACAGTGCTTGTGCCATCCCAGAGGTCTGCAAGGGTTGCTGTAACCATGAAGGTACCTCCTGACTGCACACAATATTGGAAGCTCCAGCTGGACATCCTAAATTGTGAGGGTATCAGAAATCCAGACTGAGCCTGCCCTGGTGCTAACCCTGGGGAGAGGGGAAAGAAAGCAAACACCTCATAAAAATTAATCTTCTCTTGTATAAAGCAGCCAGTCTTCTGCTTCCTCACCCAATGTGTCTTTCAGGCCCAGACCTGATGAAGTTCTGACCATTTAGAAGCTTCAAAAGCCACTTCCGGGCTGCCTGGCTGTGACCACCCTGAAGTATGAGGCAGAAAAAATAATAATCCATCTAAAACATGGCTTTCTTTCCTGGCTTGGCTTGTCAGAGTGTGTGAAAAAATGCTCAGAGGCAGCAAAGAAATCTTCCAGGCAGCTGGATAACAAGTGGTAGTACAGTTCTACATCCTAGCAGAGTAGGGAAGGCAGTTCTCTGTCTCCTGGTATGAGGTAGGTTGTAGAGAAACTAACATTGCTTCTCCATTATGTCTTTGCAGAGGTTTACACAACTGTGCCATTCCCTTGTCCAGAACCAACCAGTCTGCAGGACGCAGATTGGCTGCTCAGACTAACAGAGGTAAGAGGACCATTTACCTATTGCAATGGCAAAAAAAAAAATCAGAGAAAATAAAATATTTCAATGGCCTGAAGAAGTAAAATCATGGTTCCTTCATGACTGGGGAAGTATCTCTGAGTCTGCTGCATTTAACTGCTGGAGAAGCACTTAGTTTAACATCATTATTCTTGAGAGTAAACTCCAAATTCCCACATTTGTTAAATAAGACACATAGAGAAGAAAGTCTTTATCAAATGCTTCCTTATAAACATCTTTACAAAAAGTATATAAAAAAAAAATCCAGGAAACATTATGAGGAAAGGAAGAAATTGTAGCATAAGCCAACCAGACTTTCCAGAAACCTCTGAAGCTCTGGGGAGGAACGAAGTGGTCTTTATGTAGACCTCTGGTTCCCTCTAAAGTAACCAAGTATTTGAGAATAAGTAAATTCCATCTATATTTTCCTTTAAGTAGGTAATAATTTAGTCAAACTGCAGGTCTTAGAGCTGACAAGATGTTGACTTGGGAATAAAATGAGGAGAAATGCTTTAATGGGAGTGATTACCTTCACCTAAAAGTGACAAAAGGCTCAACATTGTTCTGTATGTGGTTCTACCTTTCATGTTAAATGCATGAGGTGCACAATAACATTTTTTTTTACTGCAAAAATATGTGATGAGGGACGTTTAGGGGAACAGTGCCCCTTGCTGGGAGTTTTAGATGATTGTTCCTGATTATACTGGTTTTGAAAGCTCATGTGGAGATCAGTTTCTCATTTTAATGAGTTTATTCCCAGATGGAGCATTAAACATATTGTTGCTCGCAGTAAGCACTGACTTGCTTATGTCACTAAATTATTTTAGTACTGGCTACAGAAAGAGGTTTGGGAGTGAAAGGAAAGAATGTTGTCAGTGACATTTTGATATCCCCCCCTTCACAAGCATATGTGATGCAAAGGCTGCTTTTTATATAGTTCATTTCAGATGAACTTACTTTAAAGGGAGTTTTGCTTTGTTTTAGCTTGGATGCATTGATGTAAAGAGGCTCAGATTGTATAATTAATTAACTTGTGCTGTCACAAAAACAATACTTCTTTCTTAATTTCTTTTGAGGATACAGGGGGAATAATCAGTTTGTGAGCATGCTTTGAAAACTGCAGGACACTGGAATAACTGAATGGCCTTTCTTACACAGGAGCATGATCCCAGAAAAACATTTCAATTTTCCCCTGAGAAGTTCATTTTAAATTTAAATCCATAAATGAAATTAACCCTTTTTTCTTTCCTGTGTGGGAGTCACAGGGAGGCAGACTGTCATATTTACTTCTTCTGGCCCCAAAATCTTGTCGCTTGCAGAGTTCCAGAGTGAAGAGTTTCAGAGGCAATCAAATTAACTCCTAAACAATTCAGTCCAAAGTCATTTGGCTTCCTGGTCACACCATTAAGGATTAGACAAATAAATAGGAACATTAGAATTGCTTATTGTTAATAAATCCTATATCCTGGCACATCTATTCCTGATAAATGAACTTTTTTTTTTTTTTGAACTTAGGTATTCCAAGAGCTCTAGAGCTGCACCATACAGAATGTTGAAGATGTTTATTGCTGCCAGTTCTGCTTCACAGCAGCAAGTAAAGAGGGTTTTGCTCAGATGAGAGTGCCTGGGCAAAGTGGTAAATCATACAGCACTTTCCAGCAGTGGGCAATGCCAGTAGACAGACCTTTGTGTCAGAGAAACTTCTAAGGAAGCATTAAATCGACCTTACATGAATCACTGAAGTGAGTTGACTTCCTAATTTTGCAATGACTAGGTACTTCTATTTGTGAAAATTTATATGGCACTTAGAGTCTTTTTTTTCCACTGGTACAGTTATCAGAAACAAGTGTATAATGGTTAGAAGATGGACTTCTTGAGAGTAAAAACAACAAGTAGGTAATAAAACATTAAGCATCAGAGAAAAGGATGAACTTTTGCTTCCCCAAAGGTTGATTTGCAAGCAGGACTAGGATTTGTTCTAAGTGCAGGATGCACATTGCTCTGATGAGAGATGATGGTTGAAATAAGTCAGCGTGGGATTTTACACTTCAGAATTCCTCTCTTTACTGGTTTTTATATTTTTCTTAAACTTTTACACCTCTTGTTAAAGAAAAAAAGATATCAACAGCAGCTACTGATGCTACAATCAGCTGATGAGGTATCAGAATGAGCATGTAAATCACTGAGGGTTATTATTATTATTCTTATTCTGCCTGATTTTTTCTGATTTGAGACACACATCCAGATTTTAACTGTTTAGTTGCTGCAGAGCCCTTAAAGACCTTTTTCTTTGGGTTTTCTCTCTTGAACATGAGAGGCAGAAGTCAGCAGAGCAAGATCTCTGCTAAGTCATGTTGAGTCACTGTCAGTAGTCTGCGTGATTCCATGTAGAAAATGAAAATGCAAACACTTTGCTGTCTGCAGAGGAGAGTTGCAGGGCAGGAAATGAATTTCACAATGTCACACTGAAGGATTGTCACATCAATTAATGTCACAATCTTGATTTCTCAAGCTTGTGGGGGGGGAAAAAAAAATTAATGTCTAACTGGGACAAAACTACAAACCTCAGCCAAAAATAAATAAGCAAAATACTGACTAGACAAATCATTACCACAAAAAAAAAAAAGGTAAAAAGAATGTATATCAGAATACTGAAAACATGTGATACTTTAAAATGGCAAGTTGAGATTGGGGTTTTTGAAATTCAGAGTCATAGGTGCTGATGCATTTTTATGAACAGTTTATTTTTGAGTGTGCTTTTTAACAGCCAGGAGGAGGGAAGTTTCTCAAAAAGTCCTTGATCAGTTGTCCTGATTGCATAAAAAAAAAAGGTTGCTGGGTTTTTTTACCACATTTGCAGCTTGCTCTCATAGTTGTCAATCTACTGTGGGGTTTGAAAAACAAACCTGCTATTAGTAAATGTGCTTTTGCTTGATGTACTTTAAATATCTGTCTTATTATGTACTTTAAATATCTTTAAATATGATGTACTTTAAATATCTGCCTACTAGCAGCTGATTGTGGGGTTCCTCAGGAAAACACCCCAGGAAAGCTTTGCTGCTGCTGTAGAACATGCAGAAGGGAGCACACAGCAGTGAACAATCCCTCTTGTAGCTACTCTTTTTTAATTACTACTATTATCTCCATTGCAAGAGTGTAAACTCATAAGAAAATGTTTGTGCAATCCTGATCCAAGTGAAAATTACAGGATGATTTTGTGAATAAAATATGAAGAGAAGTTTACTCAGAAAAATGTCAATATTTACACAGGCAAAGAAGGTTGCAGTTTCACAGGTTATTTATTTATTTAGGCTTGGCTCTTCTAATTATCAGGAACAAAAACCTGCAATATTATGCATAAATCAGTGATTAATGTCAGGATGTTTTTGCCACGTCTGTTTTACTTAATTTCTGTACATCTTATTTTACTTTAGAAGGAACTTAATAGTGATTTACATGTCCCAGAGGTGTCAAAAGAAATTTTAGACAGTTTAAGCATGAAGAAATAATCCCACTTTATTTTCATGCCTTCTGTGGACTGTGCAAAGGAATAATGTAAATGGATTAGGAAAATAGTTTAACACCTGTCAAGTAATGTTATGTGTGAATGTCTGTGAGCTCTCAAAAGTGAAAACTATTTTATTTAAACTTCCTCAAGTACTTGAGGAAGGAACCAAAATAGCCTCTTTTCAAATTGCCTTGTAAAGATCCACTTTCAATTGTCCATTTTAATTTCCTTACTGCACGCAGAGCCTAATCCAGAGTTTTGTGCACATGTTGTCTGTGGCTAAACCCACCATTCTTTGCTGCAGGGATCTTTCTGCATCTTCAGAGAGCCAGGCAGGAAAGGGAGGCAGCTTTGGCCATGTCATGTGAGTCTTTGCAGCCATGTGCCTGGCTCTGCAAACATTTGGGGTTACACAGTCCCATGGCTCACCCCCCACTCCGTGCTCAGCTCTCTGCAAGGCTGAACAACTCACCCTGGCCAAATGCTGCTGCTGCTGCTGGTTGGAGCTGAGCAAGCTCATCTGGGGAAGCAAGCCTTGTCTGAGTGTAATGTGCACACTGCAAAGACAGCACCCTTTTATTTAAATACCATCTTTTTTTTTTTTCCTTTTTAACTAAAGCATCTGCCTGGTCTGGATTCAGATATTTTGATTGCAGGCATTCAGATAATACACAGTTCTGCACAAGAGCTAGACATTCTGGACTATAGGGTACCTCTGCTGAAGGCAGAAGGTACAGTGTGTAGGTGCATTAGTAGGTGCATTAGTTCTGGATTTATTGAAACCCAAGGAAAAAACTTTTATTATCCTTTATTGCTGACAGCTTTGTGGTGACTCCAGCAGAAGATATTTTTGGGGAGTTTACTGGAGACTCTAGTTTCCAGGTTCCAGAAAGCAAAGAAACAAAGTATGATTATATATATATATATATATATATACATATATATACACACATGATATAACCTGTACCCAATGATGACTGGAATCTGTTTCTTGCCCTCCTGGAATCACACACAGATCCATCATGTGTGGGGAAGAAAGAGGTGAGGGCTCTGTAAGGGTGCCTGGATTCACAGGATGAGTGTATTGTCAGCTCTTAGTCTCATTCCACCTTTCACTGTGCTAAATTTATATATATATAGTGTTATTTCTTTATACAATTCACAAATACAAGGAGTGACTTTCTGTCTTTGCAGCTAAAACCAGCTCCTGCAATATCTGTGGGAACTGGAAGCAGCTCCTATGTGTGTGATGTGATGCTATTCCAGTGTGTCCATGGCATGCAGCAATCTGGTAACCAAATAACACTTGTTATGATTGATCTAGTTTCCAAACTGCTTCAGAAATGAGTGTCATAAAAAAGGAATGTGAAACATTTCAGTGGTTAAATGCCAGTGCTATTTTCTCAGGACAGACAGAAATGGGTGTTGTGTACAACTATAGACAGTTTGCTGCATTTAAATGTTTGATTTGCCATAAAATAATCTCTCTGTGGCTCCAAAGAAATCTAGTAATGACATAAGAGATTTCACCCATTTAGAGTTTACAGGAGACATTATCAACTCTCAGCCTGGTTCCTGCAGCAGTCTTCCAAATGCCCATTTTTGTCTTTTTGAAGGGTTTGGGGTTCTTTTTTTTCTTGTACAATTTGATGGTACATTGAAAATTATTTCTATTAGAGAAAAAAAAATTAAATCAATGGTATTTATGTAAAAGTAATACGAACAAGGCAGACCTTGAAAAGAAAAAAAACCAATTAACTGTTCTTCATGTTGATAACCTGTGGTATGGCAGACGGTCAGTCCTTGTGCTTCATCTCTACTGCCCTTCTAGATGATGTGTGAAGTTCATTCCCTTGGTACCTGCAGCTCAGTGAAGTTAATCATGCAGCAGCACAGGCTCCCTTCTGCTCACTGATTTCAGTTGCTAAATCCAAGAGAGATATAGAGGCCATTGATATTTACTCTTTTTTTTTTTCCCCATTGTTATTTCTTATTTTCTCTTCCTTTCTCTGGTAAGTGAAGTACCTGGAGGTACAACCCCCATAGCATGTGCTTCAGCTTACAGAGTTGAGAGATTAAGTCAGAAAAATACTGAGAGTATTCCTCCTCCTTGTCATGTGTCCAGTTCCTCTCTCTTTCTCACAGAAGCTATTTTTAACCAAATGACTTTTATTTCTGTTCATGAGTTCTATTTTTATACTTCTTTTTGTCTATTTATTTTCAAGCTAACAGTTGCATTCGTACCTGTCCTAACTCATTTAACACAACATGGCAATTGTCTTACTGTGAGAAAAATATGGGGAGAGGAGGTCTTGGTCTTTACCACAAAAGGATCACAGATAATGTAAATGTAAATATGAGATTTTCCACAAGATAAAGCCAGACACAAAGACTAGCAACTTAGAGTTTGTTGCAGTCCTCTAAACTTGCTGCTGTTTCCCAAGTTCAATAGAGAAAACAACCTGGATGACTGATATTTATTTGATTTTTTTTTAACATTGTAAACACAAATACACCACAGCAAAGCAAATTTGTGTGTGTCATGAGATGGGGAAGAGGTGTTCACCCAAAGCTGAGTTCTGAAAGGCAAGGTGCAGTTGTCTTGTGGCTCCTCCTGGTCATTTAATGAGTTAATAGAAATGAAGTCTGATTAAGCAATAAAAGTAACTGGACCTGTAATTTCAAAATAATAATAGAATTTCCCTAAGCAGATTGTTATCATTTTGTTCTTTTTAATTCTTATTTCTATATCTCTAATGCTTGTAGGGTACTTCATGTATTAAAGTGTGCAAGGTGGCAAATAAAAAATAATGTAGATAATTACAATAGAAACAGCTAATAGAAGCTGTAACTTCTACATTGTGTCTCTAAGCATTATAGTTGATAGTAGTAAAAGAATCTAAGTGAAGAAGGCATCATTTGCAGTGTAGGAAGTGATAAAGCTGGCTTACTGACAGTTGCATGCTCCCATATATCTCACTGCAGGATTTCAGGCAGTCTGCTGTTAATGCCTTGAAAATCTGGTAAGAGAAAACAGCAGTATGGTGAGTAGCTGTAAACCCTGGGCTGGTAGACAATGCCATCTCCAAGGGCTCAGCATTTTCCTAAAGGCCATCTGGAAATGACCTTTGCAAGAAAAACTGCATGGCTTTTGCTATGTGAAAGGATGTAGAGAAGTAAAATTGTCTTTCAGAACTAGAGGCAGACACATGTCTATAGCTCTAGACATCTGCATGCTGATGGGTGAAGGGTCACAGTTGCCATGAAGCCCTGTGTCATCTCACTGGTTTTATTATGAATGTGAAGTACATGTGATAACATCAGAAATCACTTTTTCTTGTAAAATCCAAAAGCCACGAGGAATTCCTGAATGCTTCTTGAAAATCTTCCACAGCTCCCAGATGTATCTGAATTTCACAATTGGCTTCTGCTTTCATGAGGCTTCCTTTCCATGCTCTATGGACTGCAGAGAAAGCAGAAATACTTGTGAATCTCTCAAAGATCTGCTAAGCTCCACATTTAGGATTAGTTGCCCATACTATCCCACCAGAACCCAATTGATATTTACTATTTATCTCTTCAAGAAATCACCACTTTGGTTGATTTAACTAAAAAACTGAAAAGCACAAATGTTATATATCAAAGAGCTGCAGAAAATAAGCCATTTTTTCTTTTAATAGAAGCTTATCATACTAACTGAGCAGTTAAAACAGACAACTGTCTGTATTAGGATTATACATGCACTTGCCTTTGATCTTTGAATATTCACATCTTTAGCATATTATATAATTAAATACCACTTAAAAGCTGTAGCTTAAAACCTGCTGCCACATAAAGGAACTTTCCAGCTCACCAGCAGGACACCTTCCAGAGTGTCTACAAAGCATAAGCTTGTTCTGTTTATTCTTTATACACAACTCTACTCTGATTTTCTGTCAGCAAAATCCCCAGCTTCTGTGAACCAGGGAGGACTTTTTCCTTTGGTGCCTACAGAAAGGGCCCAGCTCACGTGTTTGCACCTTGCAAGAGCTGAGAAACTGCAGGACTATAGTACAGGAATTAGTGTGTGTGTGAAGTGTTTCCCACTCTCAGTTCTCATCTTCAGAAAGCCCCACAATCTGAGCAGCATATCAGTTTTTCTCTTTGAATCACAGCTGAGCTGTGCCTTAGCAGAAAATGCTGTTCTTAGTCGTATTTGCTCCACTCACATAACAGTGCCTTTAGAATGCTTTAATTTTCAAGAAGTTTTGTGAAAGTACACCCCTGAAAAAGATGGAGGATGGAAGAATAAGTAAATGGCAGGCACTTAATTTCTCTGTCCATCTGTCTTTTACTGCACAGTCAAGTAATTCCACTCTCCTCTGGGGTACTGGGAACCTCACTGGTGCCAAACAGCAGGTTCTCAATACAGATGCACGCTGAGCAGCAGGAGAAGTGGTTGCAGTAAATAAAGTGCTGAGAGCCATTCCCTTGCTTAGTGTCCCTGGCTTTAAGTACTATGGGGCACACACTGGGAAGAAATGAACAGCTTCCAGGTCATTATTTAGCAGTTTTTGTTGATTTCAGCTCAATTCAGATTTGTGCATCTCAGGGCAATGTTCTTTGCTGGAGTGTAAACTGATAACTGTAAACTGTAAACTGTACAGCAAAGTGCCTGTCTTGTCTTCCTGGAATTTAGGTTCATTGTTTGATCTTTACTCATCATAAGTTGGTAGTTCAGCATGTGAATTTAAATCAATGACAAGAAGGAACTGGCTGCTTATAAAGTAGTTGCTACAACTTACAGTAAGGGCTCCACAGAGAGACAGGGCATCAAAAAGCGAGTGGAAATCACCATTCACCACTCCCCTGCTGACACCTCAGTCCTCTCAATGGCTTCTACAGCTTTTGCAGCATCTTGTGGTTACTTTTTACCTCCCACTCCTAAAATCACAACTCCCACGGGGCTCTTGCACCTACTGACATTTCAGGTGCTGAAGAGGGGCAAAGGATGGGGCTTTCCTTGCTGAGTGAAGCTGAAAGCAGCAGAGCCCTGAGGCTGCCAATGCATGGGCTGGGGCTGTGCTTCCTCCTGCCTTCGTGGGCTGCTGCCTGCCTGAGGCTGGGGCAGCTGTGGGCAGCACCCTGGCGGTCAGTGCCCTGTGGGACTGGAGTGACCAGCCCCAGGGGAAGCCATGGTACAACCAGGATACAGCTTCTTCAGCCCCCCCTGTCTTCATGGCAGCAGGGCAGGAGAAGGAGCAGAGTCACTCTTAGGATTGTGGTGTTTTGCTGGGGTACAGGGGAGGCAGGAGGGGGCTCCTGGCTGTGCTGCCACCCTGGTTAATGCCCATCATTGTAGGCAGCACCCACAGAATCATAGAATGATAGGGGTTGGAAGGGACCTAGAAGATCATCTAGTCCAACCCCCCTGCCAGAGTGGGGGCACCTAGACCAAGTCACCCAGGAACAGATCCAGGCGGGTCTGGAATGTCTCCAGAGCAGGAGACTCCACAACCTCCCTAGGCAGCCCCTGCCAGGCTCTGGCACCCTCACTGGGAACAAGTTGTTCCTTGTGTACCCAATAGGCCCTTGGGTGCCAACATGCTGGGAGATGTGAGGCTCTATACACATGATGGGGTAGTGCCAGTGCTTCTGGCTCTCCAGAGGTGTAGTTGCCAATGAAGCACCCCAAGGACAGGACAGGACAGGACAGGACAGAACAGGACAGGACGGTGCTGTCCCCATGGCCTGAGCAGCCCGGGAGGCAACTGCCATGCTTCCTGCCTGCTAAGCCTGACTGTGAGGCTCCCTCAGGGCAGCCTCTGGCAACTGGCAGCTCCTCAAGGCTTGTGGGGCTCGCTCAGTGCACACTTTGGGGTGGACATCAGAAGGATTTGCTCCTGAGCAGGGTGCTGGTCCCACCTGCCAGCCCTCCAGTAGCCTTTGCTCTCCTCCAGGCCTGCTGGGGGAGAGAACTGGGCTACGCTCTTTTCTCTGCCCTTTTAGCAAAGAGCAGGGCTGCCTTCTTTCACTGCTCCTCTTCTGAGCATGCACGCTATCAGGGTGAAAGAAATCCTTTTTCCCCCTTTGTTTCAGTGTTGAAACTGCTTTGCAGTGAAGTCATACACTTAAAGTTGCCCGAGGGCATCCTGAAGTTCAAGGAGCAGAGAATGGGGGAAGAAGGAGCCCAGGGATCTGGTATTTCATCACTACTCTGCTACCCTGACACTTTAGACTCTACTTTCAATTAACACTAATTAACAAGTCTAGTCATTATGTTTATCAAATGCCATTGTATATTTGATATATGTACATATGCATTCTATATATTACTCCATAATCACAGTATCACAGAATGTCAGGGGTTGGAAGGGAGCTAGAAGATCATCTAGTCCAACCCCCCTCCATATTATCACCATAATAACTTTTTTATTATCACCATAAAAACTTTTGTTTTGCATTTTTAGGATCTTTGACTGGTGACTTCAGTACAAAGCCACTGTCTGAAGGGAAGAGAGACTTGGACAAAGAACCCATGTTCAATGTATGTTCCATTTTTTTAAGTCTTATTTCCCAGTGTGCTGAGGTGTTGTACACAGTATTATTTATGAACCACCCAGAACCTGTTCCAGATTATTTTTAGAGAGATTATAACAAGGCCAGAAAACACGATTTCTGCAAAGTTTTTCCTTTAATATTTTTCTATAGAAAAAAATGCCTGTGAGCAGAGTCTTTATTGTCCCACTTTTTGGTTGTTATTTTTAATGACATGTTAAAGGGAAGGACTATGATCTCCAAAACAAGCAAAGAACATTATAAAATAATTACCTATAGAGACAGAAATGTTCCCGGGCAGGTATTAGCAGGTTCATTAATATTCAGAGCTAATAATGACATTTAGGTTTTTTACCTGTGTTAATGTCACAATAGCTCCATCTTGTGGTTGAATGAACATTGAGTGATCATTTCCATAAGAGAGGAAACAATGATTCATTTCATTGCTGCTTTTGTTGATGTTTATTTGGTGTTTTGTTTTGTTTTAAAAGCAGTAAGGAACAGATAAAATATAAAGCTTATTTGGTATTTGCCTTCGGTAGTTAAAATTTGCCATATCTGAATGGTTAATTATAAAAAGAGGGAAATTTTGGTAAAAACAGTATTCTAGAAGAATCCAATTATAAAAAAGTCATAGAGCTCATGCTTAGCAGGATTACTGGGTTTAAAAATCACATGTATACTGCCAGTTGTGTTTCCTTTCTGTTTCACACAGATGTTCAAAAACGCTGCCATGGGTCGGAAGTTTAACCTCGAAGCTGCGATTAAAAACGTTGAGGAAATGTCCAATGAGCTGAAGAAACTAAATGGTAATTCTGAGCTTAAAATGTGCTGTGAATGGCTTGTTTTTTTCCGTGTACAGCTGAGTTTTAATCTGATGAAGCAATGCAGTTGCTCTTTTGTTTTGAAAAACGAACTGAATGGTAGTTACACGGAAATGGAATGTTAGCTNACATTATAAAATAATTACCTATAGAGACAGAAATGTTCCCGGGCAGGTATTAGCAGGTTCATTAATATTCAGAGCTAATAATGACATTTAGGTTTTTTACCTGTGTTAATGTCACAATAGCTCCATCTTGTGGTTGAATGAACATTGAGTGATCATTTCCATAAGAGAGGAAACAATGATTCATTTCATTGCTGCTTTTGTTGATGTTTATTTGGTGTTTTGTTTTGTTTTAAAAGCAGTAAGGAACAGATAAAATATAAAGCTTATTTGGTATTTGCCTTCGGTAGTTAAAATTTGCCATATCTGAATGGTTAATTATAAAAAGAGGGAAATTTTGGTAAAAACAGTATTCTAGAAGAATCCAATTATAAAAAAGTCATAGAGCTCATGCTTAGCAGGATTACTGGGTTTAAAAATCACATGTATACTGCCAGTTGTGTTTCCTTTCTGTTTCACACAGATGTTCAAAAACGCTGCCATGGGTCGGAAGTTTAACCTCGAAGCTGCGATTAAAAACGTTGAGGAAATGTCCAATGAGCTGAAGAAACTAAATGGTAATTCTGAGCTTAAAATGTGCTGTGAATGGCTTGTTTTTTTCCGTGTACAGCTGAGTTTTAATCTGATGAAGCAATGCAGTTGCTCTTTTGTTTTGAAAAACGAACTGAATGGTAGTTACACGGAAATGGAATGTTAGCTAAACGTGGAAAAAAAAATCTGTTAGCTAGTCCTTTGCAGACACAGTAATAGTTTCCTAATTGAAATATTCCCTATATGCTAATACTAAACTTTATTTAACCCACTCGAAGGAAACAAAACAAGGCAACCCTTCACATTTTTGAGAGTGTTGATAGCTGAACAGTTCTAGAAATGCTGTATAGAAATTAACACTCAGCACAATAAATACCATGACATTACCCTGTTCTGTCTTTCAGTGGAGAGCCAGCTGCTGCTTTGTGACCTTATTTTGAATTTCAACCATCCTATGAGGGCCAAAGATTTAAGGGAAGCTGAAGAAAAAACTTGGAGTTTGACAGATTAAGTAATAATATTCATTTTCATGTGTTATCTTCTATTAATGCTGCTTCAGTTTGAAGGGTGAGATGGTCACAGAGTTTCCTGCAGTTAGGCTATTTTTATTTTAAACAGAAAATGTAGAGTGGAATAATGCTCTAAGCAGGTTATTGATTTTCAGAGGGTTTTTTTTAACCAGATTTCCCAAATGAAGCCCACGGGGGCTGGAAAGACTGATACAATGAACTAGAAAGGTCAGGAAAGTGCCCATGAGGTTTTTCCACGAGGTTGTCTCCTTTTAAGCAAAGTCATTTTGGAACAGCAGCAAAAGACTTTAAATTCCCTCAAGTCAAGTGGTTGCTCTCTCATCTCAGCTGCACTCCAGGGAACAGGACGAGAACCAGCCAGAGAAGGAGGAACCACAACTTCCTCACTCTAAAAATGCTGCTGAGGGAGGGGACCAAAGCACACAACTCCTGGAAAACTGAAAGTACTTCCATTCTGCGTTCTGCAGTGGCTTTCTAGCAACATCTAGCAACAAAAGAGCCAAAGAGTTAGTGGTCTAAATACACTCTCCTGAAATCTTCTGGGCCAAAAAGTTGAGTAGGCAGCATTTTTGTTCATATTCAATCACACTTGACTTGTGGACACGTTTGAATGTTGAGGTGTGGGTTTATTCACAGACAATATATAGCTTTCTGAATTACCAAATCCAGATTTACTCTGTTGGAAAATAAAAAATGTAGTGTTATAATGCTACACTGGTTTACATCTTCTTTCCCTTTCACTAAAGAGATGTTTGAAAACAAATAAAACACAAATCCCTAGGAAGTATTTCTGTGTTGTCAGATTTTCAAGGCAGTGCAATGGAATAGAATTCCAGCCTCCAGCTCCCAGAGCCAGGGGTAATATGGGAAATGTTGTCCTTAATTTTAGCATTTCTGAAAATCAGACATTATAACTGACTTTTCTTTCACAGGATTACTGGTGAGCTTTGAAAAAATATTGGGCTAGAAGCAGGTTTTATCAGCTGGAGAACTGATAAAATTTTATTTTTAATGTTTTTTCTTTTTCCTCATAGTTGCACTGAAATGCAGTTCCCTAACTCAGAATTCCAGCTTCTAGCTAAATATATTAGAAAGGAAGAGAGCACTTACAAACCATAACTATTTAAACTGTTTCTGAAATATCACTATCTTATGGCAGAAAAGATGATTGCTGAAGACATTTTCCTTTTCTAGTAAACTGTGACCAAAGACACCTTCATAGCTGAATAAAACAGACACAGGTCTTGACTGTTAAGTTTATCAGGAAGTGGACTGTNTATTAATCTTCCCATGAAAACAGATTTTTATTGGTATTTACTTCTCTATTTTGGCATGCAATTCATTTCAGGAAGATAAACGCATTCATTCTCATGTACTGTATGATTAGTGGACAGTAACAAATACATTGGAAATTTAGGAACCATATAGGAAAATTAGATTTATAGAGTACTGCATTTAAGGAATATTAAAAAAAAAGAACATTCTCCATTTTATTTTAAATGAAATTTTAATGACTTTTACAAATTTTTCATGACTTCATGATTTTAGTTTGCTGAGAAAGGAAACATTGTGATGTTTGCAGACTTTGGTAGACTCCAGTACTGTGTGTGATCTTCATTAAGGTCTCATTTAAAGATGCCCTGCAGCATATTTTAACATGCACTGGTTTCTTGAACCTCTGTCTTTTCCATCAATCAGAAGGAGAGGTGTCCTTTGGAAGTAATCAATGATATCTGCTACAGAGGAAAAGTCCTGTGGGGTGGTAAAAATGAGAAGGTAATGGCAAAAATGTCAGAGTTGTTGGTAATCAGTAAAACCAAAAAATTATTCATTTATTAAACCATATAGGAACCATTAATCCAATGTGTGTCCAACTCACTGCAACGTTGTACAGTGAATTTCTGCAGTCTTGGCCTGGTTAACAGACCATGGTGTTGTTCTGCTTGACAGGACCATCATGTCTGGAAGTTCAAGAAGCTGACTGATCAATTCAGAGAGTTGTGACTCAATGAGAACTGCCCTGGCTGCTCCAGTAAATCCAACACAGTGCTCCTGGATCCAAGGAAAATCCCAGCAGGCTGGGAGCAAAACACTAAAGATAGCAGCTAGGAATTTGCTCTCAGCTGCCTGCTTCCCTTATCTGGTCTCAAACATTCCCTACTGAGACATGTGGGTTTCTGATAGCTGCATTGGAAGGTCATCCCTTTGTTCCCCAAGGAGAATCTGGTTTTATTTCCAGCAGCAACATGTTTTACCAGGAAAACTGATACAATAAACAGAATTCCACTGGAGTGAAACAGATGCCAGGCTAAGCAGCCTGACACTTAGGACTGAGACAGGAGAGACTATTTCCCTTGAGATGAAGGGAAGTAGTGTGAAAAACACATCATACCTCTTTTCCTTTTAAGCCACTTCCTAACACATAGATGTGGTTTTGCTCCTGGTAACGAATCTGGATGTTGTACACTTTGTCTCTGTACAACACCATCAGTACATATGGATGAGTAACAGTTTTCCTTGAGCTGTCTCTGACCAAGAATGTGCCATCCTGTGGAAGAGGAAAAAAATCAGAGATGACAAACAAATGAGGTTTGGCCAGCATAGCAACCTTAACCTTAACTACACTGCTGCTTTTCAGTGTAGCAACCTTACCCTTAACTACACTCATGCTTTTCAGTGGTTTTTAGTTTCTGAAATCTTTTTCCTCCTGGTTAGAGAAAATGCACTTTTAAAGAGTTTAGGTCTTTTTTTTTTGTTTGTCAAATAAATAAATATTAAACAGATAAAACCTTTGTCAAATGTTTTATCTTCCAATTTGCAACTAAAACTTTCCTGGCTGACAGAAATGCAGATTTTTAGGGAAAGGAAAATGGTTTTCCGTGAGGCAGAGATTCCTTTACAGGGAGAAGTAAAACATCAACAGCCAAACCTCCTGTCACTTCAACAGAAGAGAAATTTGGTTCTGGTAAGTGCCAGTCAAGGTTCCTCTGTGATCTATTTACAGACAGCCTAAAATAGTGACTGTGTGACTTTGCCAAAGCAAAAGCCTCACTTCCCTTCTCTGCTTTTCTTAATTTCTCATCTGTTTTAACAGGTCTTCCACTGAAGCACCAAATGTGCTGTTAGAAGCTGGACCTGAGCTGGACAGTCATGGGATGCTGGACAGTCATGAGATGCTGCACATGTCCTTTTCAGCTCATCACATGTGCTCTGAAGGGTAAGCAGATTTCCCACAGTGATGGGATGCAGTTTGCTTCATCTCCACATGCACAGCTAAGCCTGGGTTTCATCTCTTTGCACCTGCACCTTGTTCTGCTGGTAAATATGGCATAGAAAACAGGGAGATTCATCTCCTCTCCTTCAAGCTCAAGACAGAGAACAGGTTTCTAAGGAAAGCAAGGTGAATTTGCTCTCTGGAGATGCAGAATGTCTTCTCTTGCACTGTGGAAAACAGCAGCCTGCATGTTTTCTTTAGCTGGGATGGGTAACCTTAATTTGGGTAAAGACATCCAAGGTGAATCCCTCACTCTGCATGTCTATAGAGGGGCTATAACCTCACCCCGTTGTTTACCTTCTCTCTTCCCAATGCCCTGAGGCTGGGAGGTGGGCAGAACACCGAGGATTGAAAGAGTACCTTGTTGATTTTCCGAAGAGCTGTTTCTGCCTCTCCTCTGCTCACGTCGGCAGCGTACCAGGCATCGCTTAGTGACCCCTGGTGTTGGGGAGAGAGAAAAGAGTCAGCTGGCTGGGAACTACCTTGGGATGTTAACAACATAGAAATGAGCTGAGAGAAATTTCAATGGGTTATTATGATGATAATATTTAGTTTTCTGTGCAGAATATCTGAAGGGATGAGCTTCCAAGGGATCGGGCTAATATATATTCCCATATGGTGAGTGGCACTAAATGGCTTTTAAATTACTTGCTTACTAGGATAAACTTGTAAATATTACAGACCTAGCTATAAAGTGTCTGAAAAAAACCCTAGGAAACCAGATATTTGTAAACATTTGCAGTCAAAAGGATTTAAGTGACAACTTCCCTTTTGTCTGTCTGGGACACCACCATCCTTTTTTCTTCATTTTGTTTCTCTGTTTTGTTGTGCTTTTGGTATTGTGGGACTTTGATTGATTTGGTTTGGTTTTTTAATTATTCTGTTTGTCATTTTTTTAAGCTATCAGCGGAGAGGATGATTCACAGATTTCCTGTGAATATACAATGTATGGCTGCCCAGGAGAGGTTTGCTCTACACTTGTCATATTTAAAGAAATATGAAGCCAAAATGCACCTCAAGGGTTTGAATTCTTTACTCAGCAAGGTTTTAGGTAAGGAGAACTAACATGTAATACTGATTGAAAGCAATTATGCAAAACAAGCAACCCAGTAAACAGGCATTTTCTTGGTTTTATTCTTACTGGGGTTTTTCTGTTTTTCTTGGTGAAGACAAATTCAGAGGCCCTAAATTTTGCCATAGAAAAGGAAACTGAAAGCACATACCAGCATCCTGAGAGTGACTTCTAACCAGAAAAACAACTCTGAAAAATGTTCTCTTTCAAAATCAGGACAGTTGCTGTGTTTAGCAGTTCTGCTTTATACTGGTGATGTTTGTACCTCATCTTCCCCCGTGGTTGTTGGGTGAACAGGCTGTCTGCTGGGAATTGGCAGTGGAGGTCTTATGTCAGCTGAGCCTCTGGAGGGAGACCTGCTGTTGCCTTCAATGACACAAAAGCAGAAATCAAGTTAAAACCAGAAAAAAAAAAGATTTGCAGATGCAGGGTGTGCAATCCTGAGCTTTACGAGCATGAAGAATTTGTGTCCCTCTGATACTGAGACATTTGGAATTGATTTGACATCAGATTTAGGCTACTATGAGAACCAGGATCTTGACATAACATCATCCTTCGTGCACAAGGACTTGAACTGAACTCTTACAGTTCAGGCTTCCTTAAAATCAGATGAACTTGAAGTAGAGGTTACAGCTTTTTAGCTTCTGTGCCACAGTTACTCAGTGGAGAGCATCTCCAGTTTCTATAGAGACAGAAGTCATGTTGTTTGTGTTCCTTGCCTTCTTGCCATGTAGAAACTAAAAGATGGCACTGTAAGATACTGGCAGCTGTTACCACAGGTGAGAACTTAATTTACAAAGCAATTGATGTCTAAGCTTCCTCTAATTTTCTTGTTATTACAAGAAAAATATGCAGCATACTTCACATGAAAAGTGCTTTTTCTCTTTTTTTAAGAGCATTAGGATGTGAGAGTAACTTGCAGGTAGTGTTGCCCAGCTGCCTGAAGCATTAGCTCTGCTGAAAAAGGTGCCTATAAGCAGTCTTGACAATGGCTTACTAGGCAGTAAGCACAAACTGCATGTGGAAAAAAAAAGCATTTTAGATTCAGACTAGGCTATACAAGATGTCTTTCAGTAACTCGATAGTTTTCTGTTCCACTTGAAACTGAAACATCCTTAGAAAAAAAAA
>VYZU01063824.1:0-19234 GCA_013401355.1 Ceyx cyanopectus | reverse complement strand
ATGATCTTAGAGATCTTTTCCAAATTTCTGTCATTCTGTTTCCAGGAAAAGCCTCAGACATGTTGAGTAGGGTAGTCCCCCAGTGTTGGAGAACATTCTCATGTCCCACATGCAGAACAGTACCTGTGTTCCCCACCACACCTCTGCTGTGCTCCCCACAGCCTGTGTTCCCCAGGACAGTTTTCCACTGTGCTGGGCATCCCATGCTCTGTGTCTGGGCAGATGATTTTTTCCTCTTCGCTGAAATCACGATACATGACATTCATCACTGCTCACCTGAGCATAAGGTCTGTTTTGCTGCCATGAAAGGATATTAAATTGATTTTATGTGATATGTTCTTGACAAATCAAACTTGGCTGTAATTCCCTGGCTCGTTATCTCCCAGGTGCTCACAAGTGGTTTGCCTGATAGTATGTTCCTGTTCTTTTCCAGGTATTTTGGGCAGCTGGGTTGTCGACAGATCCCCATTTCACCCTTCTTTTTTTATTTTTTGGACCTCCAAAATTTTATCCACTCTCCACACATTTTCAAAGATAAAAGCCAACTGCTCTGAGATTGATTCAGCATCCGTTAGCACCATACAGTGAATGCTGGCAGGCCCAGGCAATCTGAGACCCTCTAATGTGCCTAAGTGCTCTCTCACCCACTCTTCCTCTGTTGCAGAGTAAATTCTTGCTCCTTTGTCACCAGAGATGGGTTTGCATTAACTGTGTCATTGTCATCAACTTTTTTAGGGAAGGCTGAAACAACAGCCTTCAGGATAAGTTCCTGATAGGTTCCAGGCAAAGGATAAATTCTTTTGCTTTGGGGCATCATCAGTCAAGACTTCTTTGCCTCCTTGGAGTAGCAGTGGGACAAGAAAAGAGTCTCTTTTGTCTTTTTCTCATTACTTATCTCATTAAAGAAAGTTTACTCATTAGTCTTTATATCACTCACTAGCTGTATTTTTACTTTTGTGCCTTCTTTGTTTTGATTCCTCCCTTACCTTCTCTATTTTATCTCTGTGCCTAGATATCTGACTGAGGGCACCTCTGTGAAAGGGCTTGCACAAAGTGACACCCAGCTCTGTTCAGTCCTTGGTGGCAGGGACATCCTGCTCTCATACAGCTCCCCAGCAGTGCCTGCCACACCAGGAGGTCACAGCCTGAGGACATCAGAACAGACTCCAGACAAACTGTCACAGTGTCTAAGCAGAGCCCTCCCTTGGCTCCTTGTGCCTTCTAAACTCACAAGTGCAATCCATCCAAGGAAAAGGAGGCATGGTCCAAGGGGAAGCGGAGACACCATCAATACTTTATTCTTCCTGGATGTTTCATCTCCATCATTGTTTAATCTGCCTCTCAGCTCCAAACTGGGAACTAGCCCTCAACTAGCCCATCAAATACAAACAGGGCAAAACCCTTTTCCCCATGGTCCTGAGCTCCCTGCTGCTGGGAAAGCACATTTCTTCAGCATTGCCTTGGGTAGGTTTCATCCACATCATCATATTTAGGTCTAGTTCTGTGCCCACCCAGAGAATGCACATGAGCAGAGGCAACAGGAGGCAGCACCTTGGTATATAAAGCCCAATCTGCACATGAAAGTTTTGCTGCTATACCTGCCCCAAGATAAACAAATGTCCTTATTTTGATATCAAGAAATGGTCCCAGGAACAGGCTAAAGACACATCAGTTAATTTTACAATAAGCCAGAAGGGTCCTCCACAGGATTGACTTGGTGCAAGTTGGAGCACAAGAGGTTTAGGGTCAACACAAGGAACAACTTTTTCCCAGTGAGGGTGCCAGAGCCTGGCAGGGGCTGCCCAGGGGGGTTGTGGAGTCTCCTGCTCTGGAGACATTCCAGACCCACCTGGATCTGTTCCTGGGTGACTTGGTCTAGGTGCCCCTGCTCTGGCAGGGGGGTTGGACTAGATGATCTTCTAGGTCCCTCCCAACCCCTGACACTCTGTGATTTGTGAATCTAGAAACCAGGCTAGGTGATGTCAGGGCATGTATGTGATCTGTGGGGCAGGTGAGGTCTCCCCAGCCCCTGCTGACTGTCCCATGTGTCCAGGAGTTTATGAGCTTCCCAGGGACGTGGTGCTTTTTCATCCCTGCAGAGACCTTGGGATCCAGCTCTGCACAAGGTTTCTCTTCCCTGCGACACTTCTATTAATCACCACCGTAGTCAATTATTTATCGGTCCCTCTAAGTTGTACTCTGTCATAAGCTGGGCTGGAGCAGCTTGTGCTTCCAGACAGGCTGTCATGTACAGGGCTATCTTTGGAGCTCATCCCCACCTTCGTGACTCTGACGGAAAAGATTAAGGGTACTTGTCACACCGCTGCAGTCCAGAGCCACTCCTGCTGTCCCTGCAGCACTCCCAGAAAAGAGGACAAAAAGAGGCATTTGCTATGGGTTTAAAAGTCATTCACTGTTTTTATTCCTGGCAGGATAGGGAATGGAATAATGGGAAACAGGAGCAACCAATCCAGACTATTAAATAGTGACACTTTGATAGGACCATTACATTAATTAATTCTAAAATGATCATTCCGTTTTAAGGCCATGTGTTGGCCTGCTATTTGAGCCTGTATTTCTGCTTCCTCATCTGTCACCTTAGAAGACAAACACGCCCCAGAGGATGTCAGCAGCCTGGCTGTTACAGGACATGTCAATATGCAGACCAACAACCCTTCAGTGCTTTGCAGGCTGAGAGCCCTGGAGGCGACCAGAGGGGATGGGCAATACCAGCCTTGGCACTAGCTAATCACTGTAATGAAAGAACACATATTGTACAGCCCTTTGTTATTCATATCTCAGATCCCCCTGGTCCAATCCCCTCTTAACGACTTCATCATGATGATGTGGTCATTAAAGATGGTTATTCGATCAGGACTCCTATACATATATTACAGGAGTAAAACATTAAACAGAGATGTTCAAAGCCCTTCCAGAGCCATCAGCTTTTCATGGTTCCTAATTAATCCAGGGTGCAATTAACCAGAAGCAGCAATGCTGCTGGTTGCTTCTTTTAGGGATAAACTGGGAACCTAGGTGTGGAGGAGGTTAATACATCACCAGACTAGGAACAGATCATGCTCTGTGTGGGTCCCACCTGCTTTGTGAGCCTTGGGCACTATCCTGGAGTTGTCCTCATGGTTGTATCATCCAAACTATAGCAAGAGCTGGTGGGTTCAGTGCCTGAGCTGAGCAGAATCCCTGCCTGAAACCCTGGGCTAAGGTGTCCCTCAACAAGGGTTGCTGTGAAATCCTCAGTTAGGGATCACTTACACCCTGAAGTCTTCTTTACCTTGGCATTACAATGCATGGCTAGGCTGTGGAGGACCTTGCTGGTTATCAGGATCAACCTCAACTTCTTTGTATAGAGTAGGTCTCTCTGTGCCCCATATCCCCCTTTACAGGGGCTGGGGTTTGGGATATTCACATAAATACCTCCTGGAAGATCATCAGCTCTGCATGGTCCCTTGGGTATGATAGGCTGTTCTTTCAAGCTTGAGATGAGAGTTCTTCTGCAAACACTTTTTATGTGTTTCATTTGCATCTTGTCACTGCATAACTCACTTTCCTCTACAGTTTTAGTTTTTATTGTTTGAGGTTTGGTTTTTTTTTTTTTTTTAAATGAATTTATGAATTCTGCAGTCCAAGAGGCATCTTCATTGGCCTCTGGGATCTTCGAATGCTTCTGGGTCAGACAAGATGTGAGCCAGTTTACAGTCTTATCACAAGGTTTTTTTCATCTAGTTTTCTAATCTCCCAGCAGTTTCATCTCCTATAAACATTCCTGCCAGTTCGAAGGCTTTGAGATTAGCAAAATGAACAAAAGGGAAAATGTAAAATCAAGAGGAAGGCATCTAAAGAGCTGCCCCTGTGGGGTCCAAAGGCTGCAGACCCATGGCATGGGCACTGCCCCAGACCTTGCCAGCCCCTCTGCCACACAGCATTCCACAGCCAAGAGCTGGGGGGCTTCTGCACTGCAGGCATGTTGTAGAGTTCTCTTGCAAACCCTGCAGCCCCTCAGGAATTCTTCTTCCCAATCTCAGTTATAGATCTTTTTATTTCCTCGTATGTAATATTTATGCCTGACCTTTGCCACTCAGACATGTGTGCATGAGCTATGGAGGAAAAACTGATGAAAGATTCCAGAGTCCTTCTGGGCCAGGTGGGTGTACAGTGCTGCAGAAAAGTCTACTAAAGCACTATTGATTTATCAAGATTCCCCTTGGGTCAGCTATGGCCTCATCAGTTTTAGAGAGAACTAATGGGCTCTTTCTTCCACTCCAGGGTTATGAACTTGTCTTGTTGACAGTCTCCTACAACCCCAGGATGGATTCCTGCTGTCTTTACTGGGCTTTAAATAAGGCACACTCCTTTTCTGTGCAAACCCCTTTCCTCCTCTGCTCAGCATTAAGAACACAATGTCACCATGCACCCTATAGATGGTGCTTTCCCCCCTTTTTCTCTTATCCCCTCTCTCCTCCTCTGGCTTCCAGATCCATAACTGTGCAAGCAGAGCACCTCTGCTCTACTCTGGCACTGCCAGCAGCATTTGCAGGGAGCAAGATCTGTCATGTGTGTCTACGTGCAAGTTTACTGCTGGTGCAGAACAAAACAGCCCTTGGTGAAAATGATCCAAGCTGCCTTTTTTTTAGCATTTTCAGCACTAAATGGCAGCATCCAGGAAAGGGTTGTCCATGATTCTCCTATGAAGAGAGGTAGCTCTTGCTCCCTGCAGTGATGGGCTTGGTAGGCTTTCAGCCCTATCCTGCCTGTCCTTTCCACCACCTGGGCACAGAACCTGAGATCCAGTACACGGAGCATCTCCAGCCCCACCTGTCCCACCATAACTTGCTGAAGGTTCTGATTCTACAGCAGAAATACATCCTGCCATGAAGAAACAACTCTAGGTGATTCCAACCTCTGCTAAGGAGATGTGGGTTGATGGTTTTCTCTGCACTGATGAGCCACGACCTGGGGGTACCCTTGATGTGCTCCCCAACCCCATCAGGGCTTTAAGGATAACACTTGTGGTCTAAAGACATCTATTCCTAATAGGTATGTGGAGCCTGTGTGTAGGAAATTCTTTTCAGGGCTGGGAAAACTCAGTGTGCTTTGTGCAGCCCTTATGGAAGGGTGTGTTTCTAAAACTAAACTGGTGGTGCAGCAGTTAAGTCCAGAGGAATACAGACATATCAGACTTGCTGTAAAAAAGTAATTTATGAATTTATCCACTTCTTAACTTTCCATGTGCTGTCACATTTTTATTTTATATACAAATAAAAATATATTGGTGAGGAATGAAGCGCAATAGCTCCAGAATGGATGAAAACAATTTCACCAGCAGAGAATGAAGTGCAGGGGCTCAGCTGCATGTGGGAATCCTTGGTCTCCTGTTAGTCAGCAAGGGAATGAATCCTTCACTCTAACTAAATAAATAAAGAGACCAACTGCCTCGGAAAGAATAACACGTTGTATGTCAAAATATATTTGAATGGGCCCATGCCAGCTTCAAGCTATAAAACACAGTGCATGGGGGCTTAACTGCTCCCCTGTTCAGAAGCTTTTGTATTTCTCTGTTCCTCAGAAACACTCCTTAAATAGGTAAGCAGTGAAAATGAACTTTAAAAAGCTGAGTGTGTGGCTCTGCTCCTTCAAAGAGAAGAGCAAGAACTCAGCAAAGGCTGGTGAGGAGTGATGGAGTCAGTGAAGGCAATAAGGCAACGCTGGTTGGAGATGAGGTGGTAAAGTATGGGCAGGGTTGGTGGCTGGAGCAGGACAGGAGAATCAAACACATCAATGTGCTCAAGCTGCTAAAGGCCAGCAGTGGGGATGCAGCTCCTACAAACATATATAACCACATGCCCAGGTGCCCAGGGCAGCTATTGAAGAGCAAACAGGTCAGTGTGGGATGCCAAAGCCCAGAACGTGTCCAGGAGGAAGATTCCAGCTGCTGGTGGGGCTCGAAACACATCACTGCAAAGCCCTGATGTGACCACTGCTGGGAAGGTGTAGTTTGATTCTGGTGATGAGAACAAATCCCTGCTCAGGTAGGTGGGTTAATACAGGGCTAAGGTGGAGAGCCCTGGAAGGTGTTTGCAGAGTACACACAATTTTAGTGTTTTCCCCACAGGTTAAAGGAATAATTTTTCTCTGGGACATCCAGGCTGGCAGTGTAAAGGGACTGGAGAGTTATCTGTATTCTGGGGCAACTGCCTAAGTCATAAACCAGACTGAGCTGGGCAGAAAAGAAGAGCAGGGAATACAGATCACAATCCAAATGGATATTAAAGGGGTTCAAAGCTCCTACAATTGATAAGGCAGGAGGCCCAGGCGATGGAGATTCTGGCTGCTAAATGAAAGGGGGATAGAAATTGGATAATCTGCACCAGATGCTTGTGTTTTTTATTTTATTTTTTTTTTTTTACAAGCTCATTCACTTCAGATGAAATCTTTGCAGGCTGGAAGGTGGCCAGCTCCTGCTACTGAAGGGAGCATCTGGAGGGAGTCCCAGCAGGATGCAGACAGAGGACCTTCCCTGTTTTCTTATCACTATTGTGAAACAAACTGTCACTGAGAAGGGAGCAAGACAAGCTACTTCTGATGCTTGGGGAAATATAACTCCTGACACGTGAGCAGTGATTCCTGCAGTTAATTATCACCTCAGAAAGGCTTTCTTGTGCTGACTCTCTCCAGGTCCGTCTCCAGCACAACATGCTGCAGTCAAGATTGGCTCTTTACCTGTTTATAAAGTTTTAAAAAGAAAAGAAAAAATAGAAAAATATTTTATTTTATGCTATTTTGTTTTATTATTTTTAATTATTATTTTATTTTATGTTATTTTGAATTAAAAATAATAAAATAAAATAGCATAAAATAGCATAAAATAGCATAAAATAAAATAAAATAAAATAAACAAAGCAACTTGTTTATTGGTTTGGATGAAGAGAGAAAGCTGCAGTTTCTTCTTGCTATGTTTTCATCTATTTCCAATAGAAATCTGAAGGATGCAGCACTCAGTTTTGCATTCAAACAAATGTCTGCTGCTGCTTCATGCACATTTGAACAGGTCCAGGATTTTTTCCCTCTGGAAAAGTTTTTTTTTCATGTAACCATAATCCATCCCTAAATGGGCCCTATAAAAACCCAGACCCACAAAACACAATTTCTAGAAAATAATCAATTGCAAATTACCCCAGAAATACAGATTGGGTTTGGGAACCCCCCAGAGGTGCCAGACAACAAATGAAAGTTCTCAGCATGGCTACAATTGATCCCTGTGGCTCTGATATCTTCAATGAAGCAGGTTGCCCAGAGGTTGTTCAGGCTCCATCCTTGAAGGTTTTCAAGACCAAACTGAATAAAAACTTGACCAACCTGCTCTGAACCTGTGGCACTTGCTTTGCATGCAGAAGGTTTCTCAGCCCTTCTCATGTCCCCTGCTGATTGTTTCTCTTTTTCTGTCTTTTCTTTTTTACATTTGTAAATATTCCTGTTGCTGTTTCATGCTTTTTTCTTCCCAAGCTGGCCCAGTTTCCAACCTCTGCTTGTCACTGAGTAGCATCTCTGCATTGGAATGGTCGACTTAATACACTTAATTCATTTGTGGTACTACCATGAGTCCTTTTTAATGCTTTTTTTCTTAGGGTGTTTTTTTTTTGTTTTTGTTTTTTGTTTTTTTTTATTTTTTTTTCCACAGAAATTTACTCCTCAGGTTAACTTCAAGACCACTGTCCCATTTCACAGCCCTTCCTCCATCTCATCCTTGGAGCATTTATTGTTTCGCAGCCATTTCTGAGGTCCCTCTAACAAACTCCCTTGGTTTGCAGCTGTTTGGTATGGAGTGCAATACCTGCCACCCAGGATTCTCTTCAGTTTCTGAGGTTACAGAGTGGAACTTCTAAAAGAGGAGAATAGAGGACAGCAAATTACCAACAGCAACATATGAATTGCAAATAATGAATAATGAAAAGCAAATATTTGGTCAGGCACACTCGACCCAGTTCATGAATGAATAAAAGCAAACAGCCACTCCCAAAATATCTAAGCAAACAGAAACCTGCTGACATAAATATTTGCAAATAGCACATCAGAGGCTGAGCCAGAGGGGTCTGCAAACACTGCCTGCAAACACTCCAGCAGGCCCAGTGAGCCCTGGATGCAGCTTTAACACTGGCACTCCTGTCTTTGGATTTATCTTTCTCTCACCAGTTACATCCCTCATATTCCATTCCAGGAAATCTAATCTATCTTTGCTTGACTCTCTGGGAAGAATTACCCCTTCTCACCTCTAATGCTGGAGTTTATGAGAAAGAGAGAGAAGGATGACACTATCAAGAGCTTCAGTGGATGAGGCTGAACTGGGTGCACTGGAAATGGCCAGTTGTTGTTTTTTTTCCCAGTAAAAGTGCAAATTAGTTTTGTCATAACTGAATTCCTATTGCCAAAACTCACATTTTATTTTCTTTTCAGCCAAATGACAGGGACCAAGATGTCATCCAGATGCTGCATAGTCAGCAACACTGAAGGACTGTCTCCCCATCAGCCTGTTTATTCTGGCCACCCACACTCCAACCCTTCCATGCCACCACCTGGTGTGGCTGCCTCATTTAAGAGAAGCCAAGGCATCCTCACTTTCAAATGCAAAAAGTTCAATTCTTAGGGTTTTCTTTCTTCACTTGAATTACAGCCCAGTAAAGTCACTGGCAAAGTATAGTTCAAAGTGACATTCCGGGGCTGGTGCCCACATTCCAGAGCTGGTAGAAACTCTCTGGGAGATAAAAAAGTAATTCTTAGCGTCCATTGCACTGTCAGGACTGACAGAGATACCTTTGGTGAGTTCAGAGCTCACTCTGAGGGCAAAGCACCCCAACTCAACAGAGCAGTGTCCTTTAGCCTCACTAGTGGCAGATCACCCAGTGTGGGATGAGCAAGAAGAAGCTCTTTGGTGGTGGCCATAGCAGTATGTGCACAGTGAGCACCGGCAAAGCTGGACACCACTGCTCTGGGTTATGCCTGAAGGTCCAGGCAGTTTGGAGGACATTGTCACTGCCCAGTCCTCAGTGGCTTCAAAGCAGCTCTTTAGATGTCTTGATTTTGCATTTTCCCTCTTGCTAATCTCAGCCTTCAAACTGGGGAAATATTCGGAGATTATATGAAGATCAGATGTTACCCTAGAGTTAGGATGAGAGTTTGCATCTTGTCTGACCCAGAAGCATTCAAGACCCCAGAGGCCAAATGAAGGTGCCTCTTAGACCTCTTGAAAATCAATTAAAAACAAAACCAGAGAGGAAAGTGAGTTATACAGTGACGATGTAAATGAAACATGTCAAAGTGTTTCCAGGAGAACTCTCATCTTGAGCTCTGAAGAACATACCCAAGGGACCAGAACCCACACAGCCCTGCAAAAGGGAATACTGGGAAACGAGTCTATCATGTTTGGAGGTACTGGATGGTAACCAGCAATGCAAAATGACAGCACTTAG
The DNA here is from genome assembly GCA_013401355.1 of Ceyx cyanopectus. Lineage (NCBI taxonomy): Eukaryota > Metazoa > Chordata > Aves > Coraciiformes > Alcedinidae > Ceyx > Ceyx cyanopectus. Next base: position 9,752 of record VYZU01063824.1, on the reverse strand, counting down.
CACAAGCTCCCCTCTCCAACCTGCCTGCAATTATATCCTCTAATTGCAGGGTATTGGAACAGCTACTGTGTGCTAATAGAGTTAATTTCAGAGCATCCCTGCGTGTCAATACCAGTCCCACTGAGCAAGGGAAGAGAGCCATGGGGAGAGCGGGTTGCTTGTCCAAAGCTACTACTCCACAGCTAGAAGAGGCATCATGGGTGGAGCTCCTGGCTCCTGTGCATGGCTGGGGACACATTTCTGCAGACCCAGTCCAGCACCACTGTTGCTTTCTGCTTTAGGTCCACATTTGGGGGTATGGCACTGTCTGAGCAGCACATCAGCTTTTTCTGTCTCACACTTTGCAGATGCTAATTAAGAAGGTTGAAATTTCTTTTGAAGATGAAACAACTTGTATAGATGGAAGCTTGGTGTCTCCATTTTCCTGATGCATTTGGAATGCACATTTCCACTGGTTAACCTGTGCAGGGGTTGGATGCAAATGTTTGGCATACAAAGGAGAGAACAGGCACAGACCATAGCAGAAAAAGTTCTTCAGGATTTCTTCTTTATTGCAGAGACTCCACCAGCAACTTGTGAATGCTCTTTGCTAAAAAATTAAAGTAAAATCTTCCAGTTTTCTGTGGGTGGCAGTGAAGCCACAATTTTCACTTCTCTACCTCTTCCTTCCCCTGAGAGAATAGTTTTTGGGGAACACATTTGATTTTCAGAAGCCTAAAACTGTCTTGAAATTCCACATTTCACAATGTGAATTGCATCTCACTTTTATCTCACTTTATAAGGTCTTCATTTTAATACTATTAGTTTATATGTTTCCTTGACAGACCAGTAATAGAGTGGGATAATATGCATGGCTGTCCTCTTATGGAATAACTGAATGAAGTCTTTCACATCCTGTAAAATGTTATCTGCTCTCATTTTGTTTTCAACACAACTGAGAACTAATTAAAACACCTTATGCTTTTTTNACCTTATACTTTTTTTTTCTTTTTTTTTTTTTTTTTTTTTTTTTTTTTTTTTTCTTTTTCTTTTTTTTTTTTTTTTTTTTTCCCCAAGTGGAAGGTGTCTCCTGGCCACTGGGATGAGCCAATCTGAAAAATCACAAAGTGGTCTTTGGTGTCATAATTCAGGATCAGCTACTTTGCCTCCGGCAGGTAAATAACATCTCTTTTATCCTTCCCTACAAGGCCTTTCATTGCTCTCATTAACTCAGCAGCTTTGGGCTGTCCCATTCTAATTTTAATGAGATCTTTCTTCATATTGGGAAAGCTGTCATCACCTGTGGACATCATCAGGTTCATGAGAGTCTGGTCCAAAGCCCCTGGATGAGGTCTGACTTCTAATTGATGCTGCATGCCCCAGGAATACCATTTCAGTCAATGTGAATAACTCTGGTCCAGAAATAACACCACATCTCTCTGCCTTTCATTTAGGAGTCTGTGCAAGAGCACTCTGCAGAACATTTTGAGGTCAGCTGGTGTTGTCAGTCCCCTTCCCTTCAGCATTTCCAGTACTTTGCCTTGATGATGACTTTGATCACAAGACATTGCTGTCTGCACACGTTGGCCCCACACAAAGTCCAGCTGGCAGGCATGGAAGAGCTTTCCATATGGATTTGCTCTCTGCTCACCATGTCCTCTGAAAGCTTTGAGTGGCTGCTCCATCATAGCTATGGATCCATGGGGTCACAGGTCAAACATTTAACTCCAGTGGCACCAAATCTCACTCCTCCAGATGGCTCCCACCTGAAAATGAAAGTCTCAGTCCCCATGAGACCTCATGGTGAACAGAGACACTGTGGTGCTGGCAGGGAGCAGGACCTCGGGTGATGGAGAGGTCAAGCAGAAGATGTGCAAAATATGATGCAGGGTTGGCATCTCTTGGGGTACCCATCTCCAAACCCCTTACCCAGGCTCTGTGAGGCAGTGATACAGCACAGCACAGCTCGATTACAAGCCAGGATTAAAAGACTGTATGAGAATTCATCACAGGAAGCTGTATCAAGACAAGCCACATGAAAAAAAACCCAACAGATTTATGGAATTTATTGGTCCTTCTCTCTCCAGACTGATAGTTATTTCATTAGAAAGTAATCGTATTTGTCTGACATGATTTACTCCTTGCAAACTCAGCCTGACTCACACCTTTTCAAAACACCCTTTCCTGAATGTATCCCCAAACTACCCAGAGACAGCAGCTTTCCCAGGTCCTTTTCACAGGGGTTTGCCACCCTGTCTACAACTTCCAGCTTCCAGTAAAACTCATTATCTGTTGGAACAACGTGCAATCTCACTGGCACTTTTGTTATTAAACATTATTACACCATAATGATCATTAATGACTGTTTGATACCTAACTTTGTATCTCATTTAGGGATGTGGCCCTCAAACCTTTGGGGCTTTGCTCTGTTGCACTGGGAATATCTTAGTGGCTAATATTTGCTGTAATGAATACAGATGTGAAGAAGGCATCCACACTTACCACCACACACTACTCTTTCAGTAACAAATAATTTCCTACTTTCCTGCCTCCTAACAACTCTAGTGATTTTTTCCACTGTTAAGATCACACTTGTGATAATAATAAACAGCACTGTGCATCATTAGGTCTTAAAATATTCCCCCCAAAAAGGGTAACATACACAATTTTCCAGCAAACCAAAGCACACAGCAATGGCAGAGCTGTGATGATGCTGCATTCATGTTACTCCTGGATAACCTACTATAAACACACCAAGGAGACTGAAACAGTCACACAGGAGAGATTATTTTGAGGACAAATATCTACCTTATCACAGTAGTTTACATGACAGGTCAGCCAACGTTGCCCAGGGATCCATCCTGCTTCACTGCTTTATACTGGCCATGTACCCTCACCTCAAGCCCTTGTTTCTAGATAAAAAAGGCTCCTGAATTAATGAGCAGCCCTAATGGAGGAAACCCAAAATGGCAGAAAAACTGGGTAAAGCTTTTTAGTGCAGGAGGACCCCCATCAGACACATGAATCATTTATTCCTGACATTAATTATCCTCAACTAGGACATGAGGAATATTTGTTCTTACATTTGGAAGAATTTTACCAGATAGAGACCAGTCATGACTTATTTCTGGAGTGAACCAATCGCTTTAATTAGACCAGCCAATATATCTGGAAAAAATCCCAAAGATGTTTTTGAGAACAAAGCCCTTTGTCCATTGCAGATCTCAAAAAGCCTAGTTTTTTTACCCAATCTGCACTGCCTGATGGAAACTAACACTTGTCTTTGCACCTCAGCCTCACTGACACTCTCACTCTCATGTTTATGACAATAGTGTTCACGGAAATAATTTCTATTGTTCTGTTCCAATCTTGTGTATCTTTATTCTTTCCTTTGTTCTCCCAGCTAGAGAGAACAAACAGGAGCTCATTTGGTATGCATCCTCCTGCTCCAAATACTTTTGCTTCCCTTGTGTTTGTGTAACAAGACTGCTGACTGCCTTGCACTTATCTCCATAGTAACTTGGGAAAAAATGCTTTCTCTCCAAGTGAAGAATTGGACAGGAGAAAGGACTAGTGCCACTGGAAGGCCCAGCAGACATCAGCAAGGCACCCAGCCTGTAGGACTGTGGCAAACAACAGGGCTTCAGAAGAAGTTCAGGACAACAAATGTTTTCCTGAGATTGGTGGTAGGATGCCTGGAGGCAAAACAAGAGCTCAGAGGAGTAGGACTTCATGTGGGAGCTCGCTCCTGAGGAGAACCTAGAGGAGATGAGGAAGGGACCAGCATGAGGAAGAGCCTGAGGGTTTTGCTGATACAAGGAGCATTTCAGTCCAGTTACCTCATGAAGGAACTTTCCTTATTAGGGATTGAAGAGGAGATGGAAAAAAAATGGGATAAAAAATATGAAACATCAGCTGATTTGTCCAGCCCTAGATGACTCACTTCATACACTGCTTCCATGCAAAGCAGTTCCTGCAGCTAACTGGGACATCTCCATGGTCTTTATAAACCAGAATTTGCCTTCCTGGAGACAGTTTCCACAGTGAGCAAGGGGAAATTCAGCAAGGTGCAGTTTGCCACTTTGCTACTCCCTAGAGAAGTGGGGAGAAGTCAATCTTACCCAGGTCACATATCCCTGCTCCTACCTCCAGAGCCCCTACCTGCTGCATCTGCTGTCCCAGAGAGAGGGAGACCTCTTGCATGCAGGGTTGTGCAGAAGAAGTCCTCAAATCAGTAGGGAAAGGATAAACACAAGCAAGACTTGGCCCTGGTTGGGGAGAAACTAGAAGGGCTGTGAGAAGAAGGGGTGGTGGGAAATGAGGTTCATCCCCTGAGCTTTCCTAAACCTCTTGCTCCAACCCTCCTTCCAAAAGCACATTCAGTGCTGCCAAAGGAGCAGCCTGCCTAGCCAAGGGGATTGATCCCATCACCCTTTGCCAGCAGGCATGGGGCTGGCAGTGCCCTGGTGCTCAGTCTGCCTTCTTTTGGGATAATGTCCTGGTTGGAACGAGAACAGCACTAATTCTGTTCAGTGATTTCACTTTCCAGCTCAGCTCTTCTCACTGCCTGCACTGCCAGCAGTGTCTACTCATAGATTCATAGATTCATAGATATTAGGGGTTGGAAGGGACCTAGAAGATCATCTAGTCCAACCCCCCTGCCTGAGAAGGATCACCTAGACCAAGTCGCCCAGGAACAGATCCAGGCGGGTCTTAAGTGTTTCCAGAGATGGAGACTCCACAACCTCCCTGGGCAGCCTGTTCCAGAGCTCTGGCACCCTCACTGAGAAAAAGTTCTTTCTTGTGTTGACTCTAAACCTCTTGTGCTCCAGCTTGCACCCATAATGTTACTCCCAGAGGTGGGAACACCCCATGGTCAGAGCTGGTGCTGAGGGGTGGAGTGCAGACCAAGGTGAACAGGACAGGTGACCCCAAACTGATCCCATCCCATAATGAAGATAACAGCCCATAAACTACCCAGTGTGTCCCTGACTCAGCCAACAGGGGACAATGTCTTTTCCTAATGGCAGGAGTTTATTGTTCCCTTGGTTTTCAAGTTTCTTTGTCTATTGCTCTGTCTGGAGCTTGGCCTCCAGCTTCATCTGTGGGCTTTTTTGCAGCCCAACTCAGGGCTATCTGGGCCAGGACACCCTGGATTCATTCTGGTTAAGTACCAATGTCCCACTCCCTCTTAGCTGGTCAGTTGAGAGACTAGGTGCAATTAATTTCAATTTAAATGACTGCCTGCATTTGATCTGATGAATCACAGTCCAAAAGCCCTTCTTTTTCTCCACTGGAATAACAGGGAACAGCACAGGGTGCTGTTTTAAACCCTGTTTTAAAGGGTTAAAGCTTTCCAGTGACTTTTTGCCCATGGCTTATAATGGCAGGAAAATGACTTTTTCAACCAGCTAAGGACTTAGTTAACACGTGTCTTAACAGTTCTCTACTGGAAGGACTGGTGCATGAGTTCACTTGAAACTGGAAGTGAATCTTCTTCAGGATCAGCCTGTCCAGGCCCTTTGGGGAGGGCTGGATCATTTCATGGAGCTTTTCTGCTTCTCTCCTGCAGTACCATGGAAATAGCTGGTATTTTCCCTTGCAGATGTCTCCAGCAGATTTCTTGCTGCACATGAAACAATTTATGTGAACAAGATAACTGTGTGGGCTGGAAATTTATTTTACACATAAACAGCTAATGCTTTATCTGTACAAATCTGCAAGGGAACAGGCAATAAAGCACCCAGGATGTCCCCTAAATAATGGCAAGAGTGTTGTTGAGTATCTAGGGATTCCTCAGAACAATTTGTAAATGGATTGATAATAATTAGGTTCTGGGTTTCCCACATGATGCCTCAGGCTGGTGGAGGGCTGGTGGTTCAGGTGAGCAGCAAGGAAACAAAACCAACTGCTGACACTCAGCAAAATGATCTTTCTAGCTACAGGAGCTCAGCTGGCATGGTCTTTAGGTGAAGTTACAAAGGTTTCTGTGGTCATGCTCTCTGATTATTTTTGTGTTTCTTAGGCAAGTGTGATGACTTTGCACTTACTCGGTTTAGGGTCTGGTCTGCTCTCAGTTGTAACTTGGAAATATGTCCTTGCAGCACCAAAATGAGCAGTCAAGTGGGGTCCTACATTCAGGGTAGCACAGCAGAAGTTTCTGAACTTCATGGATTTAGATCTCTGTCTTTCACTCAAGGGCATAGACATTGGGAATCCCACCAGGACTGAAAGAGAAGCAGAAATGTTTTACAGGGTGATTTCCACAGCTTGTTCTTGCCAGGATGGTCACACAACCCAGGGGCTGAAGCTGTGCCCTGGCAGCACTGAGCCAGGGCAGAGACTTTCCTCCCTCTGCTGACCCCAACCCTCCATGAGGCAATACCCCCAGCTCTGGACAGCAGTAGCTGTGGGAACACTCACAGGCCAGATTAGACACGTGGAGCTGGATATTGGTACAGACCCCATGGCCAAAGCTTTCCTCTCTTGGGCAAGGGGGTTTCTCTGCCTGGGGCAATGCCATGTCCCAGACTGTGGATGGGGATTGGGGTCACCCCAGCTGTGGGGGGGTGAATGCACAGAAGGAGCTGTGGGTACAGCAGCAATAGGAACCTCAAATAAAAGCCCTGGAAGAAGAGTGCAGAGGGATTACTGAGATGTGTGAAGGCAGGAGCATGAGGACCCAGATGCAACTGCACTTTACCTGCCTTCACATTGCTGCAGGGAGCACTGGGAATCAGGAAGAATAATGATTTCCTGAGAAACAGAGTAAGAATCTTGCAAGGTAATATAAACCCAGCATGAGTAATTGAGTCATGTTTTGGCAAAGATTGAGTTTGCTGTAAAAATCTGTCACACTATTTTTGTAAATAAGAGCTTCTGCCTGGGAAAAGTCTGTATCTCCCATCTCACAAATGCAGTCAACAAGCCTGTGCTGGTCTCTCTCCCACCAGCAAAATGGGGTCCTGTCAATGCAAGCTGCACTGTGGATACCTGTCCTCCTTCCTCCATGAACTGGGCTTTTCTTTGTGGGGATAACGTCTTCCAGTTCATCAGGGAACCAAAACACTTCTGGTTAAAAGGTACAGATGGCCGAGAACTCATTTTTCATTTAATTCACACATACACGATTCCACAAAGTGGAATGGAAATTAATTTTCTTTTAATTCCCAACACTGGAAAAAAAACATTGGATCAACCAGAATACTCTGTTTTAATAAAAGACAAATATTTCGTTCCAAGTTGAGGTTTGTTTTGTTTTTTCCTAGATGATTTAAAATAAAATAAATGATGCAAAAACTGTTTTGGAAAAAGAAAATAAAATATTCCCTTCTGAGAAGACCAAAATATTATGGTTCTGTTCAGTTTTACTTCAGCTTTAAAAGCTGAGTCTTCCACAATTACTTGGCTTTCAGTACAGTAGCACAAGAGAAGGGGGAGTATCCAGTCAGAGCTGAGGGGCTCTGTGGCTCATTCCCCATAGGTATGGGTAGAGATGTTCCTCCTTGTTTTGCACTCAGTCCCCAGGCTCTGAGCTGTGGTAGAACAAACCAAGATGCCCAGCTCTGCTGCCTCTTGACATGCAGAGCCAACAAAAGGGAAGCTAAGCATATGTTGGATTATTTCTCTTTCAGACTATTTCTCTCCATCCTCCTATCTTTCCAGCTGTTTCCTCTAGATTTCTCTACTTTGCTTCCTTCCCACCATTCCCTCGCTCATCCAACGCATCACCAGAGCAGCTGACAGCAGCTGCAGTACTCAGCTGGACCTGACCCAAAGGTGTGAGGATGTGTAAGGGATGTACATCATGATTACTGCACGAGAGCAGCGTGCTGGATCTTACCCGTGAGAAACCGAGCAAGTCTCAGCAGCAACGAGCACTGCAGGGATTCAAAGGTGCTGCTGCCTGTATGGATTGTTTGAGGGTAGGAGGTGTTAGTGATGCAGAGAATGAGCACATCATCACACGTGAAGAACCAGATTATCTAACCAGCTGGAACAATAAAAAAGAGATTCGGTTTAATATCTCAAAGGGCGAAGTCCTGCCCTTTGGGATAATTGGAAGAGCTTTTTTTCCTATGAACTGAGGCTTTGCCAATTAGAAATAATGGAAGAGGGAAGAGTTCCCATCAGTATGCATTGCTTAGCACCAGCACCAGTGTGGATGTGATGAAGCTGTGAAAATAACCCCCATAATTCCAGGGTAGTGTTTTCTGCCGAGCTAACAAAGTATTAGTGCTATATACACAGAAAGAGAAAGAATTTGCTTGAGCTAATGTGCATTGGTTTGGTTAAAAAAAGAAAAAAAAGGTTTAAAATTGCATCAGGGAAGAGGCTGTCTACATGGATCAGGCAGTTTGGGGAAATGCAGCACCTCAGAAGGCACACTCAGAAAGTTTTGCTTTGTCAACACAGCAATTGGACTTTGAGGGGTTAGGCGATGGTTCTTTTTCTAAGTACATCTGGGGAATAATATCAAATGTGGAAAAGCTATTAAGGGATAACATGGACATAGATCAAATAGATAGAAAACAGTCATGAGCAGAGTGAGAGTGAAAATTAGAAGATTTCTAACTATCCAAAGAGGGAAATTCTCAAATGCTTTCCAAAATCCATTTGTCTGTATGGAGATGAAGAGAGGGAGACAGGAAGGAGGGAACATAAATTATATGAAGATGGAGCTGTTGATGAAAGGAGTCGTTTGATAGAGTGGAAATAATTCTGGGGCTGGAAGTTAGAGGCCTTGGGCATGTGATTTATTGCTATTCCAGAGGATGGAGATTTGATCATTGCGTGCCAAGTGCATTTGCCTGGGCTATATTTATATCACATTAATCCAAAATTTCATATTTCTGCTGGTCACTTGCGTGGTCTAGGAAGCCTTGTACACCCCTTAATTCACAATTTATCTTCTGGCCCTGTTTTAGCCTTCCTCTGAATTACTGCCAGTGCTGGCCACAAAAGGCTGGCTTCAGAACTGGGCAGCCCTGTGCTTTGCTGTGGTATGAAAACCTCCTGCATGAGAGGTGGCTGCATCTTGCTTACTCAGCTGGGTCTGCAGTGATCCTCATCTCTGGGATTAGAACCTAGGAGAGAGACTTCTCTGATAGAAGCTGGGGTTGTCATTCTTAGTATCACCTCTGAAAAAGAAATTTAGATTAATTCCCTGCTATATCAGGAATCCAAGAGACTGATGTGGTGTCTGGTAATGGTGTGGTGTCTACTGGGAAGTTTAACAGAGGTGGTTTTACTTTCTTGTGTTATATTTGTAAATGTGTAGGTCATTGTTGAGAGTTGGACAGTGGGCTCTGCTGAGAGCTGACTTGTAAAGAGAACCTCAACCCACCCTTCTGTATGAAACATTTATTTCAGGATTATCCATCATGGATATCAATGGAGACCTGTTGGTACCTCCCAGTCTTCTATTTCTAACAACATCTATCCATAGCCAATACCATTTTAAAACATCCATTCCTGGGTGCAAGTCTGCATCCTTGGTTTAAAAACTACCTGCATTAGACCAGACACACAGGGAACCCACACAGTGCCTGGTTGTATGTGGAAATCAGCTGTGTGGAGATGTCCAGGGAGGCTCTTCATCACACTTGACATCTCTAGGTTGGGAGCACAGAACCCAGACCCTGATAGTCCTTCTCTAAAATGACCCTAGGAGCAAATAAATCCAAGGTTTAACCAAAATATATGGGATTTCATTATGATTTCTGCTTCTATTCTTGTGGCCTGGTTTGACTTGCTTGGAAAAGTCCCATGGG
>VYZU01063823.1:0-15435 GCA_013401355.1 Ceyx cyanopectus | reverse complement strand
CTGCTATTTAGAGATGCATGAAATATCTCAACTTTTCACAAAAAATATAGAGACGTAATTTGATTTTTCAAAATTCCATGTTTTGAGGCTATAGAGTAATTTAGTTGTATACACCAAAACAATACTCAAAAGAAAAAACAAAGAGGAAAAAAACCCCAGAAAAACCTACAGTGAGACATTTCACTATCTTCTCCTCCTCTGACAACTAACTCTTCAATTCAAACTAGCAGACATCTGTTTTATCATGAAATTGTGTAAAATTTAACTGTATTAGGTGACCAGCCATTCTATATATCTACAAGTATGCTCTACTTCATTTTCAAATTATACATATTTAAAGAATAAAAGTCACATGGTAAGACAACTGAAGTAATGAAGATACTCAGATCTCAACTGGTAATGCAGTATTTACCTCTCACATTTTTAGACAAGAATTTAATTCATTTTACATTTCTAGGTGCTGTCAGACACTGTGTAACCCGAAGGTAATTTTCTTTAAAAGAAGGCTTCAGGCTTGGTTTATGTTATTAATGTGCTTTAAAAAAACCCAACAAAACACAAAACAGAAGCCACCAGAAAAAAAAAAAAAAAAGCCAAACCCAAAATCCCAACCCCAACACTCCCTCCCACCCCACTTAAGCACCTAAGAAGTTTAAGAAAGTGTTATTGTTGCTTTGAAGACTCTGGAGTCTAGTCAGGAAAACAAAACAGAATGAACTTTATTCAGACTTCAGTCACTTCATTGACAAATCAATATAAGGTCATGAAGCTCCAGAGCTGGATGCTGGGCACTCGGGTAATACTGGCAAGGCCTTTTTTCATTAAAAGTTTAGAAAAATAATATCCTCCTCTATGCAAACCCTCTCTGGTAACACTACCAGCAGCAGTGTGTATTTGACAGCACAGCTGTTTACTGAGCCTGCTCTGGAAATGGAAGTTAGAGAGTGAGCTCACCCCACCTCCCCACCCAGCCTCACGCAGTCATAGACGACCAGGGTTATTCTGCTTCTCAGTCCACAATACAGCTCGCTTGCCCAGCATTATGATCTGTGAAAATACCAGCTCACAGCAACTCTAATGCAGAATTACAGCTCTCTTACCAGCTCTGGTAAGCTTTGCTAACCTTTTTAACTGCTTTACCCAGCCAACAGGTTCTGGAAATGGGATGCAGACAAGTAGATTTAAAAATATTTGAGATATTTACCTCTGTCTTTCCTAAAGGCACAGACCCACAAAGAGACTGGGGCTCTCTTACCAACACTGGCAGTGACTGTGGTAGAGCTGTAATATATTTGACAACAGAATAATTCACACAGACACAAACAAAAGTATGCTACAAACTACGGAAAATTAGCAGAATTTCAGGGTTTTTTTTCAAGACAAACTTCCTGAAAAGGTTATAATTTGAAAGTTAGTGCCTGTTTCATGTCACTGAAGAGTTTCTGTTTGGAGAGTTTCAGCTGTGTGGAGCTATAGCTCTACAGCCACACTCAGTCTTAGCTCCAAGAACATTCCTATCAACAGCCTGGACTGAATACAGGGAGATTTTGCAGCTTTTTCCTAGGAAAAAAAAAAAAAAAGGGTGGTGAATGCTGATGCCAAACTCTGAGCTTTTATGTAACTGTGGCAAACTAATACAGTCACCTCTCTTCAGAGAGGCCTGAACAATTACATTGCAAAGGTTAGAGATGAGTTATATAGGAGAGGAAAGCCCAGATCTGCCCAATCTATTCTACTTCTGTTTTATCCCCTTCAGTGACATCAGAGATTCTGGCTATAAATATGCCCCCCAAAATCCTCACACCTATCAGCTGGACTCTTATTCTTCCTGAACTCATGTACCTTATAATTTGGAACAAGATTTAGGAACATGCAACTGAAGTTTCCACAATATATATTTTTTTATATATAGGATATATATTTTTAGCCAGGTAAATACTTGAACTTAGTGAACTGGGAACAACATTGCAAGGATCAGAAAGGAAGGAGCCATTTCCAGTGGCAAGTTTCTGTCCTCAAGAACAACTAGCAATTAAACAGCAACTAATCATCAAACTCCATAGGCCAAATTCTTTCCTACAGCTCTTCCACTGAAACTCTGCTATTAGAAAATCAACTGTCCTTGCACTGTGGAGCCTGACCAGGTCAACTTTCAGTTATGCAGTTAGTAATACTTTTTCTTTTCAAAAATGCTTCGTAGTGCCTTTTCCATGCATTTCCACCACCCACACAACCACAAAACCACCATGCAGTTCTTCAAAATACTAACTTCTGTTCATAAGAGGTCTCTGGTTCAGATTGCAAAAGGACGAAATTACTGAATTGTATAGCCACCATTATTTTCAAAAGTAAACTGAAGATAATTCTTTTGTTTAATTTCATTTAATTTCACAGAGCCCATGGAGAGAATAAGTTTCTATAAATATAGCTGTCTATAAACGCCAACTAAAACTTGGCTTAAAAAAACATAATGAAACAAGAAACAGCTTAGAAAAAGTCATCCTTTCTCTCCAGCTCACCAGGAAGGTCTGCTGCCTTTGGATTAGGAGCTCCACTCTGAATTTCAGCTCCAGAGCACACTGACTCCTCTTTGAATGGTAGGAAAGCTTTGTACTACTAGAGAAAACTCTATCGGATCCTGAAGCATTCCAGTCAGTTCTGTCCTCTGTTTCAAGCCAAAGGAATTATGCTGAGACCTCTAATTCAGTTTCCTTAATAAAGCAACATCCATCACATCTCATTGAACTCTGGACACCCGGTTAGACATCTGAGATAGTCACCTGATGTTCTGTTTATAGTCAACAGAAGGGACACAACAACTCCAGAGAATTCCAAACAAGGTGAATCCCCTCCAGAAAGACCATGGCAACTAACTTAGGCTTGCACGTCGTTTTCATACCTAAATTAAGGCAACTGAATCACAGACAAAAATCAGGTGGTACCAATACTCTATATCCCCTTTCACTGATGTATGTTAGCATTGATCCTCCCCTCTTCCAGAGAGGTGAACTCATTTCCCAAACTCTACACCACACATTCCTCATCACATAGGGCTTCTATGCATGTATTTACTGTTATTACTAAACCTACACACAATTTCAGGTTTTTCTTTCCCCGTGCTGCTTTTTTGCTCCCTTGTTCATTGCTTCTAGAGCTACTGTTCGTTTCAGGATTCTTTCCTAGAAGTTTCAGTTCTGTCTTTCCAGAGAGAATTATATGCAACAAAGCTTAAAACCTCTCCGACATTTAATATTCAAAATAAATTACTTTATACAGTAAAACTTATCAGTAGGATCTTGATCTATCTATCCTACCTTCCCTGTCAGTATCAATGATTGAAAAAGTGCCTTACTCTTCAAATAATGAACAAGATGCATTTCAGCAGTAGTTTGTTACTTAAGAAAGTTACTTCTTTCATGTGAATGCCCACTAGTGATACGAGATGAGATCACCAAGTACTGATTTAAAGTAATGGCACAACTAATCAAGACGTTCCTATAGCATTACCTCTTGCAATAAATAAAAATGTAAATTTAAGAGAGTCTTACACATATTTCTAGCCATGTCACTGCACTGGACTGATAAAACTTGATACATCACTGCTAAGAAAGAATTTTCAACATTTTAGGAAATACTTAACTGTCAGACAAATACATACCAAAGGATTTTCAGGATTAGACAAGGGAAAATCCCTTTAATTTTAGGTCTCCCTTTTCACCAACTGTATCTCTATAGACCTGATGTTTAACATATACATTTCTGTAATCTAATTCCTTTTTTAACTGAAATAAAGCACTTTTTTTTTTGTTTGTTTTCTAAGGAAAACATACATTGATGTATTAACTTTTTAAAAATTATGCTATGATGTTTATAGTTTCCCTTATATTTTTTTTCTGTAAATATATACTGAGGATCATTACATAAAAAAAAATAAAATTGGTAGGAAGTTGGGCAAGATACTTACCCTAGGTTTACATTAGCAAGTACTATAGAACCTTACGAACAGCAGCATAGCTGTAGAGTTAGTAATAAGGGCACAACTTTCAGACTTTTTTTCACAGAACCATAGGTTTTGGAAGGGACCTAGAAGATCATCTAGTCCAACCCCCCTGCCAGAGCAGGGGCACCTAGACCAAGTCACCCAGGAACAGATCCACGTGGGTCTTGAGTGTCTCCAGAGATGGAGACTCCACAACCTCCCTGGGCAGCCCCTGCCAGGCTCTGGCACCTTCATTGTGAAAAAGTTTTTCCTTGTGTTTCCCCTAAACCTCTTGTGCTCCAACTGACTCCCATTGCCTCTTGTCCTGTCACTGGGTGACATTGTGAAGAGTCTGGCTCCATACTTCCTACAGGCACCTTTAATATAGAATCATAGGATGTTTAGGGCTGGAAGGGGCCTCCAAAGGGCATCTAGTGCAGCCCCCTGCAGGGAGCAGGCACACCCTCAACTAGACCAGGCTGCTCAGAGCCTTGGCCAACCTCACCTGGAATAGCTTCAGGGATGGGGCCTCAACCACCTCCCTGGGGAGCCTATTCCACTCTTCTACCACCCTCAAGGTAAAGAACTTCTTCCTGATATCCAGTCTAAACCTACACTTGTCTAATTTAACCCATTACCCCTCGTCCTTTCACTAGAGGCCCTTGTAAACAGCCCCTCTCCAGCCTTCCTGCAGCCCCTTCAGGTACTGTCCTAAGGTGGCTCTAAGGTCTCCCCGGAGCCTTCTCCAGGCTGAACAACTCCAGCTCCTTCAGCCTGTCCTCACAGGAGAGGTGTTTCAGCCTCTGATCATCTTTTGACACTGTAAATTGATCACAGAATTCAATATGAAATTAATCATCTCTACCTGGGAAGCAATCTTACATATATTGACATCTTCAGATTAACTTCTGGCCCTGTTTAAGGTTCTGGCAAAATTTTCACCATCTAAAAGGAGCAAAGATATAATTATCCCTAATGTTCCAGGTGAATGAGCTGAGCTATAAGGCTTCTAGTTGTGTTTCCTAGGACTCAAATTCATCTGATTGTAATTACATCCACATCATTGAAGACAAGTGCTCATACCCAACCCATATAAAGACAAGCACCCTTTCCTTGAGGTTAACCACTTGTGAAGTTAGTTATTGCATCCATTAGCAGAACTCACAATCCTTTAAGAAAGCCACCTGGTACAGTTAAGACTTTCAAAGAGGAAGCTAACATTATGGCAAAGATTCTGAGGCTAAAAACTTAATTTTCAGCCTGTATCTACGAATAGGGCTTTCCAACAATTCAAAATTCACCTACTCGCTTATTTTAGCAGCAAAGACCATGACAGGTGCTTTGCACATAGCCTCAAGTGCAATTCTTGGTTTAAAAGCTGCATGAAGAAAGGGTACTATCAGGACCAAAGTGTCAGAGCACAAGAATCCACAATGCACGATCTCAGCAACCTTGGCAACTGCCTTGCTGACTGGAAACTGAACACCACTTCTACAACAGAGGCAACAGAAGCCTTGCAGAGAACATCTTGAGAGATTTGTAACACACAGAAATACCATTTCTCATCTTCATTTGCTGATGACAGACTTGAGATAGCTGAAAATTAAGGACTCTATAAACATGATGTATTTAGCCCACTCACAATATGGTTTTAATCCCCACACAGTCTGGATTTCTCAACCAGAGTAATATACCAGCTGCCAGTTCTTAACAAGATAGCTGGCAAGGTAGCACAAACAAGGACTCCAGAAGGGAAGCTGCCCACTGCTGAGTTGCAGCTGGTGCTGTTTTACCTTACTTCCCTCAGACTGTTATCTAAACCAAAATCACAGTTGAGAATTAATTATGCCACTGATGTAATAAATGATCCAAGTCACTCAGGTAGAGGAGACAGCTGTAGTTAAAGACTAAGGTAATGGACCTTAACCTATAAGACTAATGGACCTTAATGATAATTAAGGACACAAATTATAAGAAAGTACAGTTAGTCGGAATTGAGATAGAGTGCAAAATGTGAGAGAAAAAACAATCTGACACTTTCACTTATTGGAAATTTAACAGTCATGCTCTTGATGGCATTATTTTAAAAATAATTTATAAGTACAAGTACAAAAGAGCAGCAATCACTAAAGTTGACAACTGTATTCTTATACTTAAGGAAGATTTTATGTTAATATCTACTTGAGAGTTTTTGCTACTTTGTACTCAAGATTTCCATTGGAATATCATAAGAAGCCTTTAATATTCTATATTAAAAAAAATCAAAGGTCTACCTGAGAAAAGCATAATATAGGAGATTAAACCTAATTCATATGGCTTTATAGTACAATCAATCAAATCTTAAAATTCTTGGAGAAGAGAGAACCTAGACATTTGGAAACTAAATAATTAGGGAAGTCATATGTGCTGCATATTTCCCTAGAAATGGGGGAAATTGCTCTTCAAGCTTCTGTGATAACACAAACTTTGTTTACTAACATAAAACTATTTCTCTGGAAAATATTAAGTCAAAGTCCAGAGCTCATTGTTTGTATAATATTAAGTATGTTTCAGTCATCTCAGCCAAGAAAAGAAAAAACAGCCACAATAAGTGAACATGAACATTCTGCAACCAACCTGTAGAGATTTACTTCCCAAACTAGTAAATTTTAAAAATACACGGTTCACAGAAGACAAGAATGATTCACAGCTGATTCACAAGTAAAGAAATGCCAACATTTGCCTATTTTTTGCCTTGAGAATAATAAAAATGCCCTTGAGCCAACACTGTGAAATTATTCTAGAGATAATCCCCAGGGAAAGGCTCAAGTAAGTATATGAAAAGATCTAAGCTGTAAAGCATTGCCAAGTCTCATCAAGAAGTTGAACATTCTTTTAAACTTCTTTCTCTCTGAGAAAGTGAAGTCTCAAAAAGCATTAAACTATGAGGAAAAAAGTTGAATCTGATTACATCCAATTAGTCAACAAAAGAACAAAAATCAAGAGACAAAAGTGGAACTGCAATAAAGAAAGGATATTTAAGACAGTAACTAGGCAAACATGCAGGGAACTGGCTGGCTGGTCATTTATCAACATAAAAATCCACTTTGCATAGAACTATATAATTAGAGCTTTTTTAAGCTATAATTTACACAGTGTATTCCAAGGAGACGACAGAAAGACGAGTGGTGATTTTTCTTTGCCTTGCAATATTTTAACCACAGGAAAAAAAAAAATCAAAACCAATCATTTTAAAAGCAGCATAATTCAGTTCACACAAGAAAGGAAAAATCTCAAATATGAGTAATTGCATAGAGCAGCTGAGGGGTAGGTGGATACAAGAAGCTTCCACAGGCTGCTGTTAATGACTCATTAACCCTTCCGCAGACACAGAGTAATAAACTGCTGGCACTGACAGAGAAACACAGCATACGTTACTNATTAGTCAACAAAAGAACAAAAATCAAGAGACAAAAGTGGAACTGCAATAAAGAAAGGATATTTAAGACAGTAACTAGGCAAACATGCAGGGAACTGGCTGGCTGGTCATTTATCAACATAAAAATCCACTTTGCATAGAACTATATAATTAGAGCTTTTTTAAGCTATAATTTACACAGTGTATTCCAAGGAGACGACAGAAAGACGAGTGGTGATTTTTCTTTGCCTTGCAATATTTTAACCACAGGAAAAAAAAAAATCAAAACCAATCATTTTAAAAGCAGCATAATTCAGTTCACACAAGAAAGGAAAAATCTCAAATATGAGTAATTGCATAGAGCAGCTGAGGGGTAGGTGGATACAAGAAGCTTCCACAGGCTGCTGTTAATGACTCATTAACCCTTCCGCAGACACAGAGTAATAAACTGCTGGCACTGACAGAGAAACACAGCATACGTTACTACAAAGAACAGAGGAAAGGGCTCATTTGGGAGAAGATGGCTGGGGGGTTGCTAGGTTGCCTGTCACGAACAGTCTTAACCGTAAACAGCTATGAAGCACGGGAGGAGGCTGTAAGGATCAAACAGCGTGGGGGAGGGCAGGTTAAAAGACGGTACAGATGGTCATGGCTGGGAGCGGGGCCATGAGCCCCGGCCAAGTAAAGGGGCTGAAACGCTGAGGGGAAACTTCAGCTTCCCCAGGGCACGCAGCTGAGGACAGCCCCTCTCCGGAGCCGCAGAGCGGGGAAGGCAGCGGCCCGAGCTCCTCCAGCGGAGCCACCTGCCTTCAGTTTAGGTTTCCTCGGCTCCGGTTTCAGGATGCCCTCCGCCCACCTCTGCGCTAACGCTGCCCGCTCCCCGCAAGCCCAGCGCTGCGGCACCCCTTCCTTGGCTGGCAGGGGCGCGCAGCCTCTTTCTCGGCGGGGACCAGTCGGCCCCGGACACACAGCTCACCCCGTCCCGCGCATGCTGCCGCTTCCGCAGCCACTATCCCCGAACCCCCCGCGGACCTACCTGCCGGCGGAGACGGCGGCTATAGACGAAGCTTCCTGCGGGACAAGAGTGCCGCCGCCGAGCCGAGAGGGCGCTGCGGCCCCGTCCTGACCCGTCCCGCCCCCACCCGGGGCAGCGGCAGCGCGGGGCCGCCGNACTGCTGAGTTGCAGCTGGTGCTGTTTTACCTTACTTCCCTCAGACTGTTATCTAAACCAAAATCACAGTTGAGAATTAATTATGCCACTGATGTAATAAATGATCCAAGTCACTCAGGTAGAGGAGACAGCTGTAGTTAAAGACTAAGGTAATGGACCTTAACCTATAAGACTAATGGACCTTAATGATAATTAAGGACACAAATTATAAGAAAGTACAGTTAGTCGGAATTGAGATAGAGTGCAAAATGTGAGAGAAAAAACAATCTGACACTTTCACTTATTGGAAATTTAACAGTCATGCTCTTGATGGCATTATTTTAAAAATAATTTATAAGTACAAGTACAAAAGAGCAGCAATCACTAAAGTTGACAACTGTATTCTTATACTTAAGGAAGATTTTATGTTAATATCTACTTGAGAGTTTTTGCTACTTTGTACTCAAGATTTCCATTGGAATATCATAAGAAGCCTTTAATATTCTATATTAAAAAAAATCAAAGGTCTACCTGAGAAAAGCATAATATAGGAGATTAAACCTAATTCATATGGCTTTATAGTACAATCAATCAAATCTTAAAATTCTTGGAGAAGAGAGAACCTAGACATTTGGAAACTAAATAATTAGGGAAGTCATATGTGCTGCATATTTCCCTAGAAATGGGGGAAATTGCTCTTCAAGCTTCTGTGATAACACAAACTTTGTTTACTAACATAAAACTATTTCTCTGGAAAATATTAAGTCAAAGTCCAGAGCTCATTGTTTGTATAATATTAAGTATGTTTCAGTCATCTCAGCCAAGAAAAGAAAAAACAGCCACAATAAGTGAACATGAACATTCTGCAACCAACCTGTAGAGATTTACTTCCCAAACTAGTAAATTTTAAAAATACACGGTTCACAGAAGACAAGAATGATTCACAGCTGATTCACAAGTAAAGAAATGCCAACATTTGCCTATTTTTTGCCTTGAGAATAATAAAAATGCCCTTGAGCCAACACTGTGAAATTATTCTAGAGATAATCCCCAGGGAAAGGCTCAAGTAAGTATATGAAAAGATCTAAGCTGTAAAGCATTGCCAAGTCTCATCAAGAAGTTGAACATTCTTTTAAACTTCTTTCTCTCTGAGAAAGTGAAGTCTCAAAAAGCATTAAACTATGAGGAAAAAAGTTGAATCTGATTACATCCAATTAGTCAACAAAAGAACAAAAATCAAGAGACAAAAGTGGAACTGCAATAAAGAAAGGATATTTAAGACAGTAACTAGGCAAACATGCAGGGAACTGGCTGGCTGGTCATTTATCAACATAAAAATCCACTTTGCATAGAACTATATAATTAGAGCTTTTTTAAGCTATAATTTACACAGTGTATTCCAAGGAGACGACAGAAAGACGAGTGGTGATTTTTCTTTGCCTTGCAATATTTTAACCACAGGAAAAAAAAAAATCAAAACCAATCATTTTAAAAGCAGCATAATTCAGTTCACACAAGAAAGGAAAAATCTCAAATATGAGTAATTGCATAGAGCAGCTGAGGGGTAGGTGGATACAAGAAGCTTCCACAGGCTGCTGTTAATGACTCATTAACCCTTCCGCAGACACAGAGTAATAAACTGCTGGCACTGACAGAGAAACACAGCATACGTTACTACAAAGAACAGAGGAAAGGGCTCATTTGGGAGAAGATGGCTGGGGGGTTGCTAGGTTGCCTGTCACGAACAGTCTTAACCGTAAACAGCTATGAAGCACGGGAGGAGGCTGTAAGGATCAAACAGCGTGGGGGAGGGCAGGTTAAAAGACGGTACAGATGGTCATGGCTGGGAGCGGGGCCATGAGCCCCGGCCAAGTAAAGGGGCTGAAACGCTGAGGGGAAACTTCAGCTTCCCCAGGGCACGCAGCTGAGGACAGCCCCTCTCCGGAGCCGCAGAGCGGGGAAGGCAGCGGCCCGAGCTCCTCCAGCGGAGCCACCTGCCTTCAGTTTAGGTTTCCTCGGCTCCGGTTTCAGGATGCCCTCCGCCCACCTCTGCGCTAACGCTGCCCGCTCCCCGCAAGCCCAGCGCTGCGGCACCCCTTCCTTGGCTGGCAGGGGCGCGCAGCCTCTTTCTCGGCGGGGACCAGTCGGCCCCGGACACACAGCTCACCCCGTCCCGCGCATGCTGCCGCTTCCGCAGCCACTATCCCCGAACCCCCCGCGGACCTACCTGCCGGCGGAGACGGCGGCTATAGACGAAGCTTCCGGCGGGACAAGAGTGCCGCCGCCGAGCCGAGAGGGCGCTGCGGCCCCGTCCTGACCCGTCCCGCCCCCACCCGGGGCAGCGGCAGCGCGGGGCCGCCGCTATTGGGCGCTCCCCGGCGGCGCGGGGTCCGCGCCGTCGCAGTGGCCGGGGGCGCCGCGCTCCGCCCGGGGCCGGCGGAGGCCCGCGGGGCCGGCTGGTGCCTGCGGGAGTGGAGGGGAGCTGCCGGTTAAGCCTGCGGGAAGGTTGAGGTGGAAGGGCTGAAACCGGCGTTGGTTTCCTTATTCCAGGAATTAATCCATTTCGGTGTTCTCATGGCCTTTAAAAATAGGATTCAAAGTCAGCGCACTTTGCTGCCGGATGAGCACCCTCCTCTCCTAGAGATTGAAAAATAAGTACAAATGTACAAAAAAAAAATAAAATATTCTGCTCGGCGTCAGTCAACAAGCATTCTTCAAGATGACAGCATGTGTTTGTAACATGATTTTGTGCACCCACTTCCAATATGATTTAAGAGGTGTTTCAATTCTTAACAGTAGACTGTGATGAATTTCATAGACCAGCAATTATTATTAGTCATGACTAATAAAGTGAACTGCAATGTCTACAAACCGAATTGGTTTTCAGCTGTTAAGTTCTGGGGAAGTACAAATCTAATAATATAGATCTAAAGTACAAATCTTATTTCTGCATTGTATCTTCAAAATTTCAGATTGCAATTTGAATATGCAAATGTACTTACGGAGGCTTTAATTTCTAGCCCTACTACAATTTCAAGGCGTCTGATGAAAAGGAAGTTATGGAAAATGAACACATGGGTCACAGACAAATGTGAATACAGATGTGTACGTACACACCCTTGGGCAGATTCAGAGAATGATGCTGGAGAGCTAAGGAAGTATCAACTCACCCAAGAGCTTCCTAGAAACTTGAACCTTGTATGCTGAGAAAGGTTAATAACCTTAACATTTGATTAAACATTAACAGCCTTAATTAGTAGTGAGACCGATTGTAAAAAAAAACAACAAAACAACAACAACAGAAAAAGAAAGACAAACTTAACTCTTCTCCAGGTGAACTAACCCTTTTTAAAAGTGCTTTTGTAAAAGACTGGGAGGAACTCACATGAAAAATGTGCAGCTAGGCTACCTTCTGTTATGCTTGGCAGTTCGGTGGATCTGGTTCACCTGATGTTATCTTAAATGAGATTTCAAAGAGGTTTGAAGGTTTATTATTAGAACATACTAATCTGGGGACATGTATTAAAAATTATACTGCTAACTCAATCAAAAATGCAAAGCCCCTGTGATACAAGTTGAGGAAAGCCTCTGGCACAAAACACTGACAAGTACAGAACAGAGGTAGTTGGGAGAAAGTAACACAACTCAAATATTTCAAATCAGTATTTGTAGATCAGAGAGAGTCTCATGCAGCAGCATAAAAAGTTGATTTCTCAATCAAAACTAGTCTTAAAGTATGTTTAGTTGCATACACTGCCCATGGGCCAAGCTGGATTTAGGCCAATAGACACACTCCTGTGCATGTGTAAAGGTTGGTTAACTAGGACACAGGGTAGTTCTGCTCAGGTACAACTGGTGTCTTTGTTTCTTCTCATAATTATTTTATAAACCAAAAGAACTACAGATTACCTTTTCTGTTGTTTCCCTCTATATTCTCCATCTTTAATAAGTTCAGGATCCAGAATAACATCACTGCCCTCTGATGTACTGGCCTGGGAGAGAACCCAACCATAAGAACAGTCCAGCATTTTCAACCTTTTGCTGAGTCAAGTCCTGAACATAATTTCTTCGTTTTCTTTTTCCCTCATTTGTTTTCTGAATAACAGCACCAGGAACAGACTAACTTCTCACAACAGTGCTGTGAGCCTGTAGTCAGGAAGGCAGCTACAAATACTGTCATCAACAGTCCTCCAGCAGTGGAAGTGGTTGCTGTATCTTGCACTGGTAAAGCACACTGCATGAAATGTCATCAATCAGGTTGTAATTAAACATTAGCATCAGAAACAGGCATTATGTTTCCCATCAGTGCTGTCCTTTTCAGCCTGGCATGTCTCCTGATAGATTTTAGATGGTTTAAAGGTTAAGGAAAGGGATTTTCTTCACTAAAAAAAAAAAAAAAAAAGATACATCCTCAAAGGAAAATGGCTTCCATAGAATGTATTACTTTTTTAGCACATTTTCCTCTTTTATGTAGATTAACAGATTAAGATTACTCTAGCACTATTTACTTTTTCTGGTATTAAGTAAATTAAAAGTTCCTGTATCAAACATCCTTTTAAAATGTGGGGGTGGAGGAGGGATTAAAATGATTTACAACGTTTGATTCCCTTAAACAATTTATTCCGTTGAAGTTATCACACAGTTACCACAGCATCAGACAGTTGTTTAATACCATTATTCTATTTGGACTAGTTTTATTTTTAGTTTCTAAAATCCTTTTACTAATGTCTAGAACAGGACTAGAAGGTAAGATACACATTTCAGATTCTTATGTTTTCCTGAGTCTTCTCAATTAAAAAAGAGAACACTTTTAGTCAGCCTTGAAATGGACAGACAGTTGGATTAGGTGGTTAGTATATGCCCTTTCTACTGAAGTTTTGTATTACATTAGAGAATCAGAAATGAAATTATGCAATTTGAATAATTATACATTAAATTTCTGTTTGAAAACTGCTATTTATACAATATAAAGAGAAGGCATAACATACTTGAACTTTCTTCCCCCCAAAGTAAGGACAAAAAAACAAAATTCCCCCCCCAAGAAATCCCAAATGAACAAACACCCCCCAAACAAACAAAACAAAAGCCCAACCCACAAACAAACAACTATCACCATCCAGAGAGTCTACTTTTCATACTATAAATAGTGCAGGTTTGAAGAACAAAGATTATACCTTTCCAGTTTCTGGAATATTACATAATATTGCATATTAACCATAAAAATGCAGTATTCTATTGCTGGTATTCTGACCTATGTTGAAAATGTGCTTATGATGACACTCTACAGGGTTAGAGTATATGAGATCATAATTATAAACATGTGTATCAAATAACTAAAGGGTAGAACAATCATGATTCAAAGCAATAAAAGAAATGTGTTGTGCAAGAAAAGAGCTTTCCTTACCTTGTTCATATGTCTGGTTGCACATGAATGGCCTTTGCTTCAGTCTACACAGGAAAGCCTCAAAGATCATACTTAGGAAAGTTCTGTGTAATTGCATGTCTCGTTTATGTCAAGATTAGCTTAAAACCAATAGCTCTGGGACAAAGGTGCTGCTGTTTGGTCCAGCACCTTCATTTCCCATTCCTAGATTGTGAATTTTCCCCAAGGAAAGAGATTGTTCAGGCATCCAGGCACCTTTGTTTTGTCATGTAACAGCAGACCAAAGTGATTGGTAGCAGTGGAGCTCGTTCTGCCTGTACTTCAAAGAAGTGAAGAGTTTTTAAAATGACAGTGCTGCAATTGTTGGAGCTATTGGAGGAATATGGACACATCAAATAATATAAGAAGAACAAGAATTAATGACTTATCAAACATTTCCATTTTTGCAATTTGAACACCTCCTTTTTTTGCATCTGCAATAAAGCCTTTATAAATGGCATCTAGAAGTCCTGAGAAGACAGGAGAAATAGGGTTTTTATTAGTTGTATTTAGATAACGGATTTTAAATTGACACGGTCCATTTTGGTACTCTGAAAGTTGCTAGAACAAAAGAAACAACTAATAAGACATTAAATTTGAAATGTTAAAAAGGGGATTTAGTTTTAGTTTATTTTCCTGCTCATAGAGTTTTTCCATTTTCAGCCATATGCTTATTTGCAAACTGTTAGCTCTAAACATGTGTTTTATGATGCTGAACTAGTACCACCAGAAACACAACTTGTAAAACTCAAATGTAATAATTTGGTGCCAAAACAAAATGGCAACAGAAGAATTTTACATGTGCAAAAAAAATTTAAGTACCACTGTGAACCTTTTCACTGAATATGCAAGATATTACTGTAGACAAATATAGATAATATATGGCATTTACTAAATTGTTAGAGATAATACATTAATGAAGAAACTCTTCTCTCTCTTGAGAAATTCCTACTTAGTTGAACACTTTGTCTCCCACAAAGTGCAAGACCAGAATGCTAGTAGGAAACTCAGACTTTGTTTAGCAAAGGGGCAGAAAAAGCCAACACAGCTGTGCAGTGACATCACCACCTTTATCTCACTGGGCCTGAATTCTCTTATTATAGTCACCTCCTATGCATGCAATGGTACCCAGATTTCAACAGTCAATTCAGACTCAAAACTACTTGTAAAACATAAGAAATCCTTTAGTTATCCAATTACAGAGAAACATTTAGCGTTACATTCTGTATTCCACAATAAAATGTATACACATTTTGGTGGGGGTATTTTTCCTAAAGGACTGCCCAGTCCTATAATCAATGTGATAAGAACCAGAGATGAAATTAAATACAACCTGAAAAAAAAATTAACTCGGGTCCTCTTGATCTCACAGCATCAGTTATGAAGGTAATCAGCTACTAGATAATTCAAAATGTATAGATTTTCAGGCCTTTAGACTTTGAATTCAAAGCTGGATGACTCCCAAGAAATATCCCCCTTTTTTTTTT
>VYZU01063819.1:20568-37842 GCA_013401355.1 Ceyx cyanopectus | reverse complement strand
AACAGGCATGTTTCCAAACAAACTATTGCAGTATACAAATTACGCAGCAGGGATAGAGATAACAATACCTAATGGTGTGAGTTTAGATCTGAGAAGAACTTGACATTTCGTCAAGGTTGTCTAGGAAACCATTTTTAAAATTTATAATAAACAAAACAAAAGACATTTATTTCTATTTGAGATGCCTCTAGACAAGCTGGCAAGTAACAAGTTTATTAAAATGACAAGTTCAAGGTACTTTTCTTGTTGACTGTAAATAACCTCACTGTGAGACAATTAAGAGCGTGGAGGTCAAAGGCCCAAGCAGTACTATAAAACCTGGAGTTACAGGGTTAAAAGAAAGACTCCCCAAGCTTCCTCAACACGGAATTTTTTTTCTCCAGTCACCATTCACTGACCTAACACAACAGCAAAGACAAGTACTTTTGGACTTCCTTTGGAGTATATTAAAAACCAACACCCATAATTTAATGGACACCTAACCAGCATGCACAGTCAGGAATTAGTTTAGTTGTAAAGACTGATCCAGATGAGACTGAAGCATCTAAATGGTGAGAGAAGGTGAAAAAGGAACTAAGAAAGCCCACACAGGATAATTTGTAAAATGGGTTTCTCAGTTGGGAAGGGTTATTAAATCCCAGATTACAGCAGTTTGTCAGTGCATTTCTTCTCTTTAGTAGCTGCCAAGACCATGACTTTTCAAGGCAGAAGTCAGAATAGCTAGCAAAGTGTTTCCTGACACAGAGCTTAACTACTATAATGATCTCTGCAAACATCATCTTCAAATTTGACATCAACATAGGGCAGGCTTGACTCTATTACTGAGTGGGGGCTTCACATCAAGTACACAAAGCACTGTCAGCAAGCCCCTAGCTAGAATTTAAGAGATTGATCTGTAAGTCACACCACTGTTTACTAACCAACTTCTGGCCTGCTTGAGCAACAGCAGACTCAGTTTCCTTGAAATGACATCTTGCTTACTCTCAGTAATGAGCTAAGTCCTCCCCTAAGACACAGAAAAAATATTGATTTTTAAAGTGGGTCTTCATCACTGCTTCCTACTAGGAGGAGGACAGATTTTGTCCACCCCCCTCCATTTGACTGTCCTTCCCTGACCCTTATATTACAGGGCGGGAAGTGAAGAAAAGGTTTTCAGCATTTGGTGTGACTAGTAAAACTATCAGACTGCTCACTGTGTATAGACTTCAGTTCTGACAGTAAATGTAAATTTCCATTTAAGACACCTAGAGCACCAGATGGAGCCCTTAGAGTGAGAAAGTGTAACAAGCTCCTTCACAGCAGGCACAATTGTATCTGGAGCTTCAGACCACAGATCGAAATCCTTCTTTTCTGTCTATATACACTCCATATAGGATGCTTTCGATACTGACAAAAATCACATTCCCATATCCACCTCTGGGATTGCTCCTTCTGCAACAGAACCAGAAGTCCGGGAGAATCTTCCAGACATGCAGCAGCCTTCACTGGGCACCTTGCTAGCTGGCAGCAGAGCCCTGTGCTGTTCCAATCCTGATCCACAGCTCAACAATCTTGCCCCATGTATGGAAAGAGGCAGAACCCCGCTAGCATGGCCCTGAGTCAAAAGTATTGTGATGGGGAACAGCTCAGCTGTCACCAAGACAGTTTAGCATTAATCCTGAGGGTTCATCAGTATGCTTCATGGCATGGTGTATAAATGCTGTGTGATGGCTGGATAACCCAGAGGTTACACTGCACGTGTGCTCCCCTTGCTGTGACCCTCCCAACAGTGTAGTGGGCTTCCACCAATTCTGCTACATCTATAACTCTGTGCATTATTGAAGGAAACACATCACACACAACAGCAATCTAATTGTACACTAAGGAAGGATGAAAAGTCAACCAAAACTTCTTTTCTGAAAAACAGAGATTAGGTAGTAAACTGGAACTGGAATTAGTCCAAAAGGATCTAGCTGGCAAACTAGTCCACATGAGCTACCACCAGAAAGAAGCGTGCAGAAACAGAACTCAAATCCACTGAGAGGTTTCAAAAATGAAGAATTATGTAAAAAAAGGATCACAAAGTCTGAACACTGATGTCTGAGCAAGAAACTAAAACTGGGTAAGATAGAAAACCAGGTTTGCTTTTTCATTTGATCGTGTGAAGTCAATTAAGCCTCTTCATGCCNGGCCAAAACTGCTTTTTCAGCAAAGATAACCTAAATTCAACTCTATTCTTCTGCCTCTATTCTCTGACATACCTCAAGACAGAATAAAGAAGAAAGGACAGCTGGTAAAAAAGAAGCAGTGACAAAACTGTGAGTCAGAGGTAAAAAGGTTAGTCTCTGGGACCCAGAAACCACAAGGATAGGCAGCTGAGACACATATTTTTAAATGCTTTCTTTCTCTCTCCTGCTTTTCTTCCTGAAAGACTAAATGAAAATGAAATCATCTTACAGAAGGACAGCCGCTTCCCCCCTGTGCTCAATCATTCCAGTCACACTATGTTGTCCAGTAACCGGCATTGATAATTCCTCATGAATAAAATGCCAACATTATCATCCACAGCTATGTTGTTGACATGGCTTGCTATTTCACGAAAAATGCCATTAATTTTCTGGCTTCACAACAGCTGAGCTACTCATCATTTGAATATACAAAAAGAGTATTTTGTTTAAACCAAATTAAAAGCGTTCCAGTAAATGACTTCAATTTTGCTGGCTATACTACTTAGTGTATACTGTTCCATTTAATCCTCTCTTTTCTCAACTCTCCCCCTTCTACTTCCCCCTCCTTTTCTTTCTTTCCTACTCTTTTTTTTTTTTCCTCGCCTTCCCTTTTTATACTTAATCCTTTCATGCCAGGAATGGGATATTCCCACCAAGACATCCACAATCAGAAAGAGCTTCAAAAATCTGGTGGCAAAGAGTTAAGGCAATTGCTCTGCTCTGGTTTTCTTCACATGTGTTATCCAAAACATATTTAGCAGTATGGAAAGGGGAGGGGAAAGCACACAAATATGAAACACACCGTCCCTTCCCCATCCAGACAAGTGACCTTCCCTATTTAAGTCGTAAAGAAAACCACCATTACTGCCAAGCCCTCCTNGAAACTAAAACTGGGTAAGATAGAAAACCAGGTTTGCTTTTTCATTTGATCGTGTGAAGTCAATTAAGCCTCTTCATGCCTCAGTTCATTATTTATAAAATATGGATCATTTCATGAAGCCTAGAGCGTGATTCATTCCCTCACAGGGTTGTTGTGAGGATTTATGTATTGAAGATTTGGAGGTACTCCAGTATCAGGGGATGAATCCATTAAATGCACTAGACGGAAATGCNAAAATGATTGTTACTCCACTGAAAATTATTTCCAGAATCATTTTCCTGCTTCCAGATCTCAGTTTCCCAAAACTTGTGCCTTCTCCTGCTGAAGCACAGCTTGGGGTCCTTCTTACAGATCTCCAAGCACAGCAGATTAGCCTAAAGAGCCAACACTCTTGTGACCAAGTACACAGGAAAGTGCATTTCACAGGAAATGAGAAAACTGTCCAAGATTGATTAAAAAGCATCCAGGCAATAGCACAGAACATCCAGAAGTCCTTTTTTTCTGGGATGATCTAAAAAGTGAATTTCTCAAATGCTGTGCAGACATGATTATGGAATATATGTGTTTTTACTGGGCTTTAAATCTCTTCAGAAAGTTCCTCATTCAAGGTTGAAATTTGCTGTAAGAATTTTTTTAGCCCCCTGCAGAATTGTTCATGGTAATCCACAAAGAATGAGACAAGAAGAATTGGTGATTCATCATGCACAAGCTGATATTTACAGTAACACCACTACCAGTACATGTTTTCTGGAAATAGCTTGGTTTCTTCACTTGCTTTTAATATTTGTAGGATTCAGGCCCTAATCCCACTGTATTTAACATCTGGGCATAGCACTCCTTGCTGACACCCACAGGGCTGTGGTTTGGCACAACATGCTTCATGTTACAAGAAAGCTTAGCAATGGCAGCAGTACAAAGCAATTTCTTCCTTATCTCTTTTTGTGCTTCGCTTCTTTTCTTACTGTGAAGAGATTACGAACAATACAGCAACCATAACAAAGGCGAATAAAGAAAACACAGATGATTGCTCAAAGTGGGTCCATAAACATCACGATTACCCTGCTAGTTTGGTGTTTGGTTTTAGGACAACTTGAAGCTGCATGAAGGCAGGTGACAAAAAATACCTGCATATGACAACTTTGGTGCTCAAAACGCATGAGCACCTCAGATACCACCAGATGCACATAGTACAGCAGAGGTAATCCTTTTGTATACCATCAGACGGTAATACAAAACCACATCTCCTTTCATCACAGTGGTGTCTTCACACTTCTGAACTCTATTTGTCACTTTCCAGTTGATCTGCACAACACTCAAGAGGCTGATTGCAACAATAAAGCTACAGCTGGAATAACAAACATATAGCATCTCTCCTGGCAAGTGTTAAGACCTTACAGATCATACACTACCTTCCTCCATAACTAGCCAGAGTAACCATATTTTAAAACACATTAAAAGCATTAAGGGTTCCAAGCAGAAAATGCTGATGAACAAAACTACAGAGCCAGAGATGACGTGAAGAAACCTGCAGCTTCCCCAGGGCCAAAACTGCTTTTTCAGCAAAGATAANAATTAAAAAAAAAATCAGTTTTCCTTGTAACACAACTACATGACTAGAGTAACAGAATACCTACACTAAACTCCAGAAACTAATATGTCTATAAATAACAACTTTACGCTAATCTTAGTCTGAATAAATCTGTAGCGCACAGATACAGGAAATGTAAAGAAAAAGCACTTCTGCACTGTATGCATAACTGCCAGCTGCTAAACTCAAGAGAACCTACAGCCACTACATCTGAGATGTAACTAACTTAATACTATGAACAAAATTTCAGGAAGAAAATACTGCTGATGGTGGTTATCGTTTTAAATTACCCATGGGTAACAGAATTAACCAGGAAATATGCTATCTGCAAGACTGGCTTTGAAATTATTTTTCCCAGATTAACTTTATGTATCTGAAATATGAATAACACCAATAGTTGTGTAATAAACTCAAACCTGTACTTCAGAAAGTTTGCCTTCTCAAAGACAGATGCCAAATAAAACTCCCTGATTTAAAGAAAAAAAATGCAGAGCCAATCTTCCCATTGTCACAACTTTTACTATAACCCACCAAGTACAGTCTTCTAGTGCTTTGCAGTGTTTGCACTTAGAGCATGCCATAAATAAGAAAAACTAACAGGGTTTGTGCTTATCTGATGAAAATCCAGTATTAATTACATGCAAAACAGGTGCAACACACTGGCTCATGATAACTTGCCAGTGAAGACCTTCTATGCTGAATGTTGTGCACCACCAATTTAGGGTATCATCTCTGTCATACTTCTATTTCTTCTCACTCTATTATACAGTCTCCTATGTGATACTATTGAATGCTCTTTCCATCTCCCCTCTTACTCATACCTAGCCAGTTTAGCACTCCATTTTTTTTTTACTATCTGACACCACTTATCACAAACTATGCAGTATGCCACTTGCCTTTCTCCCCGCTTCCTGCTCCTGTAATAATTTAAAATGATTGTTACTCCACTGAAAATTATTTCCAGAATCATTTTCCTGCTTCCAGATCTCAGTTTCCCAAAACTTGTGCCTTCTCCTGCTGAAGCACAGCTTGGGGTCCTTCTTACAGATCTCCAAGCACAGCAGATTAGCCTAAAGAGCCAACACTCTTGTGACCAAGTACACAGGAAAGTGCATTTCACAGGAAATGAGAAAACTGTCCAAGATTGATTAAAAAGCATCCAGGCAATAGCACAGAACATCCAGAAGTCCTTTTTTTCTGGGATGATCTAAAAAGTGAATTTCTCAAATGCTGTGCAGACATGATTATGGAATATATGTGTTTTTACTGGGCTTTAAATCTCTTCAGAAAGTTCCTCATTCAAGGTTGAAATTTGCTGTAAGAATTTTTTTAGCCCCCTGCAGAATTGTTCATGGTAATCCACAAAGAATGAGACAAGAAGAATTGGTGATTCATCATGCACAAGCTGATATTTACAGTAACACCACTACCAGTACATGTTTTCTGGAAATAGCTTGGTTTCTTCACTTGCTTTTAATATTTGTAGGATTCAGGCCCTAATCCCACTGTATTTAACATCTGGGCATAGCACTCCTTGCTGACACCCACAGGGCTGTGGTTTGGCACAACATGCTTCATGTTACAAGAAAGCTTAGCAATGGCAGCAGTACAAAGCAATTTCTTCCTTATCTCTTTTTGTGCTTCGCTTCTTTTCTTACTGTGAAGAGATTACGAACAATACAGCAACCATAACAAAGGCGAATAAAGAAAACACAGATGATTGCTCAAAGTGGGTCCATAAACATCACGATTACCCTGCTAGTTTGGTGTTTGGTTTTAGGACAACTTGAAGCTGCATGAAGGCAGGTGACAAAAAATACCTGCATATGACAACTTTGGTGCTCAAAACG
Organism: Ceyx cyanopectus; assembly: GCA_013401355.1. Lineage (NCBI taxonomy): Eukaryota > Metazoa > Chordata > Aves > Coraciiformes > Alcedinidae > Ceyx > Ceyx cyanopectus. The sequence continues at coordinate 31,317 of VYZU01063819.1, read as the reverse complement.
CATGAGCACCTCAGATACCACCAGATGCACATAGTACAGCAGAGGTAATCCTTTTGTATACCATCAGACGGTAATACAAAACCACATCTCCTTTCATCACAGTGGTGTCTTCACACTTCTGAACTCTATTTGTCACTTTCCAGTTGATCTGCACAACACTCAAGAGGCTGATTGCAACAATAAAGCTACAGCTGGAATAACAAACATATAGCATCTCTCCTGGCAAGTGTTAAGACCTTACAGATCATACACTACCTTCCTCCATAAAAAAATACCTTGGACTCTGCAGTTATCTTTCACAGCTTAATACTAATNCTTCCTGCTCCTGTAATAATTTAAAATGATTGTTACTCCACTGAAAATTATTTCCAGAATCATTTTCCTGCTTCCAGATCTCAGTTTCCCAAAACTTGTGCCTTCTCCTGCTGAAGCACAGCTTGGGGTCCTTCTTACAGATCTCCAAGCACAGCAGATTAGCCTAAAGAGCCAACACTCTTGTGACCAAGTACACAGGAAAGTGCATTTCACAGGAAATGAGAAAACTGTCCAAGATTGATTAAAAAGCATCCAGGCAATAGCACAGAACATCCAGAAGTCCTTTTTTTCTGGGATGATCTAAAAAGTGAATTTCTCAAATGCTGTGCAGACATGATTATGGAATATATGTGTTTTTACTGGGCTTTAAATCTCTTCAGAAAGTTCCTCATTCAAGGTTGAAATTTGCTGTAAGAATTTTTTTAGCCCCCTGCAGAATTGTTCATGGTAATCCACAAAGAATGAGACAAGAAGAATTGGTGATTCATCATGCACAAGCTGATATTTACAGTAACACCACTACCAGTACATGTTTTCTGGAAATAGCTTGGTTTCTTCACTTGCTTTTAATATTTGTAGGATTCAGGCCCTAATCCCACTGTATTTAACATCTGGGCATAGCACTCCTTGCTGACACCCACAGGGCTGTGGTTTGGCACAACATGCTTCATGTTACAAGAAAGCTTAGCAATGGCAGCAGTACAAAGCAATTTCTTCCTTATCTCTTTTTGTGCTTCGCTTCTTTTCTTACTGTGAAGAGATTACGAACAATACAGCAACCATAACAAAGGCGAATAAAGAAAACACAGATGATTGCTCAAAGTGGGTCCATAAACATCACGATTACCCTGCTAGTTTGGTGTTTGGTTTTAGGACAACTTGAAGCTGCATGAAGGCAGGTGACAAAAAATACCTGCATATGACAACTTTGGTGCTCAAAACGCATGAGCACCTCAGATACCACCAGATGCACATAGTACAGCAGAGGTAATCCTTTTGTATACCATCAGACGGTAATACAAAACCACATCTCCTTTCATCACAGTGGTGTCTTCACACTTCTGAACTCTATTTGTCACTTTCCAGTTGATCTGCACAACACTCAAGAGGCTGATTGCAACAATAAAGCTACAGCTGGAATAACAAACATATAGCATCTCTCCTGGCAAGTGTTAAGACCTTACAGATCATACACTACCTTCCTCCATAACTAGCCAGAGTAACCATATTTTAAAACACATTAAAAGCATTAAGGGTTCCAAGCAGAAAATGCTGATGAACAAAACTACAGAGCCAGAGATGACGTGAAGAAACCTGCAGCTTCCCCAGGGCCAAAACTGCTTTTTCAGCAAAGATAACCTAAATTCAACTCTATTCTTCTGCCTCTATTCTCTGACATACCTCAAGACAGAATAAAGAAGAAAGGACAGCTGGTAAAAAAGAAGCAGTGACAAAACTGTGAGTCAGAGGTAAAAAGGTTAGTCTCTGGGACCCAGAAACCACAAGGATAGGCAGCTGAGACACATATTTTTAAATGCTTTCTTTCTCTCTCCTGCTTTTCTTCCTGAAAGACTAAATGAAAATGAAATCATCTTACAGAAGGACAGCCGCTTCCCCCCTGTGCTCAATCATTCCAGTCACACTATGTTGTCCAGTAACCGGCATTGATAATTCCTCATGAATAAAATGCCAACATTATCATCCACAGCTATGTTGTTGACATGGCTTGCTATTTCACGAAAAATGCCATTAATTTTCTGGCTTCACAACAGCTGAGCTACTCATCATTTGAATATACAAAAAGAGTATTTTGTTTAAACCAAATTAAAAGCGTTCCAGTAAATGACTTCAATTTTGCTGGCTATACTACTTAGTGTATACTGTTCCATTTAATCCTCTCTTTTCTCAACTCTACCCCTTCTACTTCCCCCTCCTTTTCTTTCTTTCCTACTCTTTTTTTTTTTTCCTCGCCTTCCCTTTTTATACTTAATCCTTTCATGCCAGGAATGGGATATTCCCACCAAGACATCCACAATCAGAAAGAGCTTCAAAAATCTGGTGGCAAAGAGTTAAGGCAATTGCTCTGCTCTGGTTTTCTTCACATGTGTTATCCAAAACATATTTAGCAGTATGGAAAGGGGAGGGGAAAGCACACAAATATGAAACACACCGTCCCTTCCCCATCCAGACAAGTGACCTTCCCTATTTAAGTCGTAAAGAAAACCACCATTACTGCCAAGCCCTCCTGGCATCTCACCACTTTATTTGTTCCCATTTGTATCTAATGCTTTTGTCAACAGTTCAAGAAAAGTCAATGCAAACAACCCACTACAAACACTGGGGGTAACAGCAACAAGCATGAATCCTTCACAATTATCCAGCCCAGCTGCTCAGCGCCTGTCCAGGCTGCTTTCATTTACAACAGTGTCAACAAAAGGCTGAAACCAAATAACTAGGTGGGTCAATACTACCACTGTAAACCCTCCGGAGAAGGAAATGCTGTTCTCTCCTGCTAACTGCTTCAGCAAACATGCAGAATAATTCAGTTAGATAGACAAGTGCTTGCCTAATCATTTCTTGTGTGAATTATTCAAGGCTTTTCCTGTAAACTACTAAACGATAGCTCTTAAAATTTCCAAGGAACTACCAGGTGTTGGACAAGAGAAAAGGAAACATCAGGCAAATTCTGACATAACAGATGACAATGGTAACAAATGATCTTGGAAAGTGTTAATGTTCAGAGGACTAATGTCTTCCTATACTTTAATTCTAATGTCACAGCCAACAGTTTTTAACAAACTCTAGGTGATCCTGCTATGGCAGGGGGGTTGGACTAGATGATCTTTTAGGTCCCTTCCAACCTTTAACATTCTGTGCTTCTGTGATACTAGCTGCCTGATCTTTATATAGCATATTCAAGGCTACTGCCTACGATTTTTTTATCTTCTTTTTTTTTCAGACAAGTTGTAAAATATTTCTCTCCAGAGAAGATATAAAACGTGGATACAAATAAGCACAGGTAGTTAATCAGGTGGATGTAGACAGGAAACATGCATTTCCATCCCCCCCGCCCCCCCAGTGTGATCTTTTCTTAATGATCTACCTTATTGTTTATTTCTCTGCAGCCACAAGGCGAATGTTTACATGCTTTACTCCAGGGGTTTCACAAGGGTTCATGTTTACACTTTCAAAAAGCAGGGCAAACTAGTCATAGAGCAGAGAGCCAAGTGTTAAGCATTACATCATTACTTTAACTGCCTCTTCAGCATGGGAATCAGCCCATCTCCAGATGTCTACTTCCTCATTTTTGTTGGCTTTTGTCACAACCATATCATTACATTATCATGTTCTTTTTAAACTTTAAGTAAAACTTCAAGATATTGGGAAAATTATGTATCAGTTGGTGCTTGTTTTATTTAATCCCACAAAAGCCAAGAACCCTGGATATATGAACAAATGTTTTTTCTAAAACCTATTTACATAAACATTACAGAGCAGCATTCCATGGGTACATATCTTGAGGCCCAGAATACAATATCATATACAGTTATAAATGGTTTGGGGTTTTTTTGACATCTACAGTAGCAGTTGTGCATGCTGAAAAACTAGTGTTCCAGAGATAATCCCTGGCAGTTTTAAGATTTAGTAAAATAGTATGAGAAATTCTGTCTGTATGTCAAATTAAAGCACATGTTTTTGTTCTTATAATCAGAATCTGTCACATACTGTTTGTAAAACAAGCAGTTTTACAGTGATGGCAATGTACAAATCTCTGGAGTTGTGTGTTGTCAACATAAAGAGCCTTCTTCAATCAAATAGTTTTCTTCCTCTTTCTGTCCAAGATCAACTAAGTAGCTCCAGCTCTGTCACTGTAAAATAATCACAGCCATTAGGTCCAGCACTACTCCACTTGGGGGGTAACTTGAGTTTAATTTACTATTATAAACCAAATTACTGTTATATGCAATACTAAGATTGTTTATCAGTATTAGCAGTACTGTTACAGTCACTGGCAATACTTTCAAAATGTTTTAGGGTCCACAGAGACCAAAGCACAACAGACAGGTACTACAGCACAGAAAAGATTTGATTTCAAAAGGTTTGCGATTTGCACATAACTGGGAAAAACAGTATATAGCAGTCTGATGCTATATAACGTAAAAACAACAGGGTAGAGAGACACCACCACACAAACATTTCTCCTCTTTCTCATCCCTTGGAGCAGGAAGAAGGATTTAGAAGTGGCACCTCCAGCCTTCTTCATGACAGAAGGCAACACAGATACCAGGAAACCCTCATGAAGTAAGAGTCCTACACAAAATCTGCTAAATACTTAATTACTTTTGTATACCTGTGGTGTGATATAAAGTTTAAAATATAACCTAGATAGAGATCACCATGTGCTTTTTATAAAGGCACCAAACTGAACCTGGACAGTTGCCTTTATGCTGAAAGCAGAGTGCCTTTGCTACTCTAATGGCAAATTACTCATCCTGACAAGGCACTTAGAAATATACTGTACTTCAAGGCAATGGCAGAAGGGTTTCCCTCACCAACCCAAAAGGCTTACTGTAATTGATTTCAAAGAAATTAATTAAAATCATTCAGATATTTTGCACTATCTCACATTTGCTCTCACATTTTGCACTATAGGACAGCAAAACTCTCGACAAAATAATATTTGTAGGTTATCGCAGGAAACTTTTTTCAAAGCAGGGGGTGAAAACCAAAACATTAAATTCCTCAAGGGCAAAAATAAATTGCAGACTGGTATTTATTTAAAGGAAATAGGTGGGATAGAAATACATTACCAACAGGTATGGTTTCAGCAAAGACAACAGAAAATAAATTAAAACACAGATGTAATTACTGCAAGCCAAGTACAATGATTTCCTAACACCTAGTGTTGTAACATCACAAGGCAAAGCTTCATCTTATTTAGGACAGCATTGGCTTTTCAACTTAGTGCAAGCAACAATCTATATAATCTGTCCACTTGGTTACTAAAATGAGCAAAGGACTCAGAAATATGCTGCTGTAGCTGCCAAGTTTTATGTTGTGTGTGGCCTGTGCCAAACTCATACCACACGCTCCTGCCGCCAATCCTTCCGGAGGTAGCTGTGATCAGAAAGAACCTCTCCTGGCCGTTCATCCATGAACTGACACTACGACTCTGCAGAGTACACCAGTCTGACAAAGCAAGACATCACCAGAAAAATCAGTGCTGTTATTTACTTTGACTTATAGTAAACAAAGCACTGTTTGCCCTCTTTCAAAAAATAATGGCTTGAAATATGCCAGCTTCACTGCATGGAGAAGCTGTGTTAGACTACTCATCCTGTGAATGAAAAAAGAAAGAAACTGTTGAAATTTTTCCCTTCTCCCTAACCCTCCACCCTACTCAGAAGTACACATTAAGGTAAGACCCACAGCTGCATTCTTTGCCTCTGAAAAGGCAGTAAGATAGAGGTACCGCTGTACCTGCTAATATTTGTATTCAAACTAGCAGCATCGAACTGGCTACAATGCCTCACTTAAGAGCACCTCGGTACTCTTCGATAAACCTGCAGGTCAAAAAAAAAAAAAAAAAAAGGTAATACAGAGCAATCTGCTTTTCTCTTAATGCAATTAGCAGATTAAAGCGGCCTTTCACTTCCAATACTTCATTACAACATGACTGCATCCAGCACCCGCTGATGATGTGACATACACAGTGTTCCCCCTACAGTCTTCCCGGAGACTCGGTGGAGAGCGACAGGGCAACAAGCCTCGCGCTCGCGGCCAACGCCCGGTACAGCGTCTCTCAACGCACACGGAATCCGCACCACAGCGCACAGGGCGGCGAAGGTTGCCCCCATCGCCGAGCACCTCCGAGGGCGCTACCGGGAAGCTGCCGATCGCGGCGCCCGCTAACGGCCCAGCCGGTCGGCGGTAACCGCCGGGATCTGCAGCTCTCCAGCGCAGTCGCGGCCGGGCCTCTTGCTGTGTCAGCTATCGGGCTTCTTACGATTTTTGGTCACATGTCTATATTTTATGTTTTGTGCGAGATCAGCTACCCCTCGACTACAGCTTCCACTACTATTCGGTGTGAGGGAAGCAGAGGGAAGCATGGGAGTGATGAAGTTCAGTAAACTGCAGTGCAGACACGAGGGCTTTTTTCAGGGTTGGGTGGTTTGGTTTTTTTTCACTTTTATTTCCAGGGATTTTTTTTTTTTTTAATGTTAGTTTTGTGTTTTTTGGAGGGTTTTTTATGCTTGGGGTTTGTGTGTGTGTGTGTGTGTGTGTGTGTTGGGATCGTTTTTTTTTTGTTTTGCACGGCCTATCTACAAGTCAAATAAAGCCAAATAGTACCTCAACTTGGAAGAGTTTTCCTTTAATTTTCATTCGTTCCCCCGCGCAGCCAAATGCAAGAGCACAGCAACCCAGCAAGAGTGCCGTCAGGGTGAGTCCCTGCACCGAGGTAAGCGCCACCGAAAAAGACCCTGCTTCACCCCCTCTTCCCAGCGCTGGGGGCACCCCTGGGGGCCCTCTAGCTCAGCCCTGCCGGTGCCAGGGAAAGAACAAACTAAAAAAGATTAATTCGCAGATGTTCACGCATTTCACACACAGGGTGCCCTGTGGTCTGTTGCCAGGGCAACAGGAGACCACCGGCGCGCGCTTTATTGGCTTTATGAAGTGCGTCTCGGGGGCTATAGTCCGAGAAATGCTGCATGACAATCATCAGGCTTTTCAGAAGCCTTGTTTTGTGTTTATCCACATTTAACCCTCTGTTATTAAGAGCATCGCTATGCACATCTGGAGCACCGAAGGAAGCAGAGACGGGGTGAGGGACACACATACACGACCTCCACTTCCAGCATAGAAACCCTGGAAAATGTGATCCCGGCACCTGCTCCTGCCTGTCCGGTGTTTGCCAACAGACCGCAAGTGAAGCTGTTGCTCTGGGCATGGTAGACTCAACACAGCAAGGGGACAAAGCTGACACTGGCAAAGGCAGCGCAAGTGTTGCAATAGACTACTGACGGCAGGCACTTGTTTTTGTCATTAACTTCTGAGAAAAATAAAAAATCCCACCGAGTTTCTAGATTTGAGAAAAAACACACTTTTGCTTTAATCCCAAAATATGACACCAGCAAGCCAACCACACAGAAACCTTTACCACAGCCCCTTCAAAGTTGCAGTCTCTGTGAGAAAAAGGAAAATCCCGTGTTCTATCTCACAGTGCCAAGGGCTACAACATCATCTCTAAATGCACACAAACGAGCTGGAGCAAGAAACAGCCCAGGAGTCCGCTGCTCCACTTCCCTTACTTGCTCGAGGCCAGTGTGGGCCTCTAGTGCCTTCTCACCGGCCTAAACAGGGCTGGGGTTAAAACCAGAAATGCCACAACGCCCCGAGCAGCAGCAGCCGCCACCATCAATATCAAGTGCTATTCCAGTAGGAGAGGGAGAAAGCCGGAGTGGCAGAGAAGATCAATAGAAGAAACGACTTGCATTCAGGCTCGCAGGAGAAAGAGCATACAGAGACAATCATTTCCTGGGAAAAGCTAAAGCCTAACGAGAATTTACTCTGCCTCCTTTATTCAGACAACCAGTCTTTTTGTAGCAGGGGCTTCCTGAACAACAGGAACCTAGGGCCCCTTAATAGGATTTCCATATTATTTCCAACACCTGCCTATAAGTTATTTGTTTACATTGAAGGAGGCAAGATTCTCAAATTAGACATCTGCTTCTGGTTCAGCCATATCTTAGGAAGCCATCTAGAAAGAAGCTTTGTTGCTATGGAGACATTTTTATTTTCTTTCCTTAGTTGGCTGAAAAACATTAGCATTTCCAATTTTTTTGTTCTTCAAAAGGCCAATTGTTGCTCAAGAAAACACAGAACTTTTCAAACTGCTATGCAGAATAGGCTAATTGAACTTTATGTATTTAATTAATTATTTGACTCAATTAGAGATGTACCAGAGACAGGCGGGAGACAGTGTGACTTTCCCTCAAATTTCCGCCAACGGATATTTCTGCTGGCTAGCCTGCTTCTTCCCCCAAAGCACAGCTAAAACTTTGCAATTCACGATGCACTCAACAATCTTGCATATTAACTTGGGAATCAGTCACACTATTAATTTCCTAAAATCAGCCTAAGAGACTGACAACATTTGACTTCAGATATTCTTCTTTTCCAGTACCAGGGAAAAGACAGAGCAATACAAATATTAATGTACTACTATCCTTCTGTAACTTTAGCCAGAGAAACTTCCAGTGCATGTCACCCATGTCGCTGAGTCCAGGAGGTAATCTGCCCTACTCTCCTTCCTTTAGCAGATAATCAGTGTGACCAAATAATCCGTTGATTTGCATAAAAATAAGGAATGTTTCAAGTTACTTTTATCTAAGGGGTTTAAAGACAACTCAGAATCAAAACGTGAAGTACAAGTGTCCTGGCGCAAACAAAAACATGTTAAGCAAAAAGCAGTCATCTAGTTTGTGTCACACAAAAATTTCAAAGTATTTTTATTTTCTTCAATTACTTAACGAACACCTATTTATCCCTACCTGCAAATGTGTTCTTTGTTATGGACACGTTCACCAGAAGTTAACTGATGTAAGCTATGAATACCAGCATCCAAAGTGCAATTGTAATTACACACAGTGAGAATTTCAAAAGAGGTGCTAAACAAATTAATTCCCTCCCTTTACTTTTTTTCCGCCAGCTATTACATTGTCAAAACCTTTGCGTTGGAGAAGACCTTTCCACCCACCTCCTCACCCAGCAAACTTCCTCTTCCTACTCTATGATGTGAAGTCACAATCCTGTGTTATCAACATGACAGTCTGTTGCCATGGAAATAATTAGACATGACTGCTCAGGTTAGAAATTATAGCCCGTGTAAGCGTTTGCCTCCTGGGTGACAAGAGCATCTGGAGAGAGAACATTTAAGTTACCTTAAATTGCCAAGTGGCACAATGAAGTTTAATAGTGAGAAGCACAACAGGAGTTTGTCCAAATGTGAGCACACCACTGTCACCCTGTAGTAACTGGCAAGGGTGCAAGGTAAGAGGCCAGCATACAGTTAATACACTGAAACAGAAAAGAAACTGCTGGATAATGGAGGTGAAACCATCAAATGTATCAGAAGCAGCTAATTCTTTGATACCAAAGTACATGTTATTACTTTCATACAAATATTCTACACTAAAATTCCCAGAAGATATTAAAAAGGCAAATGATGTGGCACTGAATAAAAGATAGACATATAAAACTCAGTTTGGAGGGGGGAAATAAAAAAAAAGTGCACCAGGATATACCTGAGATTCATGTTCGTGTTCTAAAAATCTGTTAAAAACCACAGGGCTTGAATGACATGTTACAAGTCTAGCCATGAAAAAGGTTATTAAGAAAAAAATGCAGTACCAAAAAATCAGCTCCGTAAGATAGACTGAGACAACAAACAGGACCCTGCTAATTAATATTTGTTCTGCTTCAGCAGACAGTTACTGGACGAGACTGCAACAAACAAGCATGTCTCGTCCAATCACATCATTAATCCATTCACGTTCACCACCTGAGGAACAGCTATGGCCCACAGATATTTATACATCTGTTCCACAAACAAACAATTACAACACATTTTCTGGAATTAGGGCACCTGTTACATTCGGCACAGCTTACACACCCTGAGGCAGATATCAATTAATACTGAAAAAATTACTGTATCATAAGCCAACAGAAGTTGCTCATTATATTTTGATAATTCTACTCCCAAAACACCCATGAAGATCAAAACCACAATTCTTTACAGAGCAAAGTTTAGTTCAAATACACTCAGCTTAAAACTACCTTTTTATCATCACAGAAAGCAAAATATGCAAAATGCCTTGTTTCTGAATGGAGAAAGGCTCAAGCAGAATCCAGACATGAGTGTGAAACATTTGGATTTTAGTAAGCCTGTGAAGTGCTTTTCAGTTGAATGTATTAAAGTGGCAAAATAACAAAATAATCAAATTCTACAAATTTCTTTAGGCATGTAACAGATAACTACATTTCTTTGGATCGTTAAATACATAGTGAATGCAGACATGTAGGGGTGCACTTATGCTACTAGAGGAAGTATAATTTAAAATAAACCAGACAAGACAAATTCCACAGCAGTAGATCTTGGCATTTTATGTCGTGTTCCTCTACCATCAGCAAAACAAAGACCAAATAATGTAATTATATCTGGTAATATCTAAAAGTCTTATATGTTGGGCATTCTGTTTTTGTAATACCTTGTTCTTTTGTTGGTTTTTGTTTGTTTGATTTTTTTTAAAGTATCAATTTACAGCTGCAGGAGTAAGCACCTTACTCTTAACTTACATACTAAATGAACAGAGGTCTAAACACTTAATAGTGACGAACAGTTCAAGAACCTAAATTGAGAAGCACTGGAGCACC
>VYZU01063815.1:47050-63879 GCA_013401355.1 Ceyx cyanopectus | reverse complement strand
CCTGCTGAGGAGAGGCTGAGAGAGCTGGGGCTCTTTAGCCTGGAGAAGAGGAGACTGAGGGGGGAGCTCAGCAGTGTCTGTCAATATGTTCAGGGCAGTGTAGGGAGGATGGAGCCAGACTCTGCTCAGTGCCATCCAGTGACAGGACAAGAGGCAATGGGAGTCAGTTGGAGCATAAGAGGTTGAGGGGAAACAGAAGGAAAAACTTGTTCCCAGTGAGGGTGGCAGAGGCTGGCAGGGGCTGCCCAGGGAGGCTGTGGAGTCTCCTGCTCTGGAGACATTCCAGCCCCCCCTGGATCTGTTCCTGGGTGACTTGGTCTAGGTGCCCCTGCTCAGGCAGGGTGTTGGACTAGATGATCTTCTAGTTCCTTTCCAACCCCTCACATTCTGTGATTCTGTGATTCTGTGATTTTATCACTAGAGTGCTCCACCACCACTGAGGAAGATGACCCAGACTCCCAGAAGTGCCCGTGAGGTTCCAGTGCCTGATCATGAATGACTTGAGCTGAATATTCATATGCTTCATCTCCCTTCTCCAACTTCCATGTCATACTTTAGGGCCTCAAGCAAGCAAACAGAAAATGAAGAAATATGATTTGTGCAGTTGAGTAAAATTTTAAAGTCTATATGATATCTAAAGGACATCTGAACCATTCAGAAGGATGTGGTCTTTTAACAAGGGATTTGGGCAGAGTGTTGCTGTTCCCAAACTACAGTTCTGAAACTTAATTTGCTTGCCATCCAACCTTTCAGTGGCACACAGGGATTTAATCACACTAGAGGCTGAGAAGTCACAGTGGGTTGCACCTCTATATATGCTTCAGCTATGACAAAGAGCAATTTGTTGCCTGACTTATTCCTGAGCTGGAATCTAGAAATGGGATGGTCACAGTTAGCTCATTTCTCCCAGTAACTGGTAATTGGTAGACCCTCCTTCTCTGCAGCATGTGTGATGTGCCATCTCAAAGCCAAGTAAACTGTGAAATTGGAGCCCAGAAATTCTTGACTGTCTAAGCAGTAGCAAATTGAAATGTCATATTAACATTGTTCAGACCTGCTGTATAAAGGGTAGTGGACTCAGTGTCACTGGGATGCAAAGAGGTAAGAATTTCTCTGAGGTTATGGGTTAGCCTTCATAGTTTCCAACCTCTTGTGACACCAGAGCAGTCACCTCCCTTGGGATCAGGTGTCTCATTCTCACTCCCTTGAGCACAGCAGCAAACAAGGGCAGGTGACATCAAGTCCCCTAATATTCATAGAATCATAAAATCATAGATATTAGGGGTTGGAAGGGAGCTAGAAGATCATCTAGTCCAACCCCCCTGTCAGAGCAGGGGCACCTAGACCAAGTCACCCAGGAATAGACCCAGGGTCCAAATATTACATATTCCCCCACTCCCCAAAATCATGGATGTGAAACTGACAAAAATCAGGGGCACAAAGGTGATCAACCCGAAACCCTGCTTGTGTTTTGATGAAGATGTTTCAGCTCTGTCTTGGCCAGCCTTAAGTTAATTAGCAGGAGGATGCTGCTCCTGTTGTCTTTGGATGCCTTTAATGGCTAAGGTTGGGGTGGAGGAAGGTCAGAGCTGAAATAGTGTAAATAATGGAACAGTATTTCATCTTGATTGGGATCTTAAAAAATATTATTAGATGACCATCCTTCTGTGATAAGAATCTGTTCAAACAGTACTATTTGTTGAAATAATTTTTGTCTATTTTCCCTGGGTGTGCTTTCTGAAGTAAGAATTTTAGAAAGCTTCAATATGTAGAACATAAATGGCAGAGGGCTGAGCTGCTGCCTTTGATATAATCCCAGATTTTATTTGTTTGTACATTAGCATTAAAAAAATAAAACCCCAAAACCAAACCAAACCAAAAATCCAACACTAAATTCCATCCAGGAAACCATCCATTTACAATCCTAATAAATAATTTCACATTAAATATTTAAAGTGACTGAACTAAAGCCACTGGAAGGGTTTCAGCTCCATTTTGATGTCTCACTTCATGGTAGAACTCTAACCAGTGGCAAGTTGAAGACTAAGCTGCAATACCCATTGTATTTCACATTTAGTACTTCTGAGAGGGACCACGTGCCCAGCACATGACTTTCATTGACAGGATTAGAGTTTGCAGTTCAGCAAATGCTGTGTTTCCCCATTCTGGCCCAAGTCTAGATGTTGTTATTAGCTACTAATTAAAGTTGAGAGTGTGTGTTAAGATGGAAAATTCTTGATGGCATGTTCCTCCCTCCCTAAGCTAAATTATTATTGAACAACATGAAACTCATGGAATGAGTCAACCAATGAGTCAGCAGAGCAGTTAGTGGCAAAAGTGCAAGCCTATGGCTGGTAGACATGATTTAGAATCTAAAATCCACAAACTGTTTTCTTTATGAAACTTTAGAGACCTCGGGAAAACAACTTAACATGATTGCCCAGGCTAGCAAGAAACCTTCTCCTTTATCACATAAGCACTCTTCTGTGTGAATTGAACCATAAAAGTATATCCTCAGAGAGCCCATCTACTGCTACAAAAAGTTTACACATGCTTCATTTCATTTTTTTAGGTTTTTTTTATGAGATAAGAATATCTAGGCTTGAGTGAAATGATCACACTGACATCAGCTAATGCAATTCAGACAGCTTGGCTTCTGTTCAGTATGAAATCCCAACAGGAATAAAAAACAAAAGGAGGATGACTGTGTAGTCAATGAATTTTTTATTGGTTTGGTTTTTGTGTTTGTTTTGTTTTGTTTTTTTTTTCAAAAGGAAAGAGTAAAACACTCTTTGAAAATAACTTTACAATGTACCCTGTTACCAGTGCTCAGGTGTGCAGTGCCAAAATGCATATTTTTAATCTATTTTATACAATACCTGGGTATAGCAGTTAAATAATGAATACCATGAAACTTTAAGATCAATGTTTTTTAAAAGGTATTTTTAAAAAGATACTTGTCCTAAACTGTAATTTATGGGACTAGAGTTTGGAAGTTTTAAACAACAACTTCACACATGATGGAAAAAAGTTTTCAACCAAACCCAAAGTTCAGAAGTGCTCATCTGTATCGGGCCAAGATATTCTATAATTAATCACTGTCTAAAAGAAAAACCTCAAACCCAAAAATATTTTAACTGGGAAATGTGTGTGTAGGCAGGTATTGAGGAGAGGAAAGATCTCTGTGTTTCTGCTTTTCTTCTTTTTCTGCTAAAAGATGGTTTTATAACAAAATCTTGACAAATATTTTGTGAAATCTATCACAGAAATAAACTCCTCAATGAGGAGAAATGTCACTCAGCAGTCTGAAGAACACCAGCTCCCTTGAATAGCCAGGGAAGCTTGCATTGCACACCCAGCTCTGTATAGTCCTATTCTATTCTATTCTATTCTATTCTATTCTATTCTATTCTATTCTATTCTATTCTATTCTATTCTATTCTATTCTATTCTATTCTATTCTATTCTATTCTGTTCTTATTCTATTCTATTCTTATTCTGTTCTCTATGCTTTGCTTCTCCACTTTGCTGTCCCACCCTCTGCTCTCCTCTACTGCACTCTAGTGAAGTGTTCTGCACTCTGTGATATAACTCATAAATATGAACTCTTCCTGTTTCTGTGCCATGGGAGAAAATGTGATGTGGTTTAAAACTAAAAGAATATAAACCATGTGTAATTAAAAATAGTGGACTACTTGAATATGGGGAGGAGGAATAAAACTGAGTCTGGAGACAGGTACCTTGCACCAGGAATAGAGTAAGATAATGGTAGATTTAGGTCCCCTAGGGAAATAAATAATTCTTGAGATGGTCTTAGAAGTATTTCATAATTGAGGAAGATAATACAGCCAAATGTCATCACTGAAAAGTATCATCCAGAACTTCAAACTCATTCCTGCACAAGTACTTCTGTGTCAGTCAGAGGTGCTACTCATATGCATGTGTTTGCTAGAGCACATAAATACAAGGTGTTAAAAGGATAAAACCCTTCTAATGGAGAATTAACAATCTATTGCAATCCACAGCTTTGTAAGAATCTAAAATTAGCCTGGTCCCCATTGTTGTCCCATTTAAGGTAAAGGTTGCTGATTGAACTCAACACTCAGTCTCTGCATTTGGCCTTCTGGATAGCAATGAAAAACATGTATTTCCAAGGCAGTCACTGTTCATGCTGCCCTTTGCCCCTTTAGAAGTGATGTGACTTGCAGAATATATAGAGAATGCTTGAGGGAATATGAAATAAATATAGGAAGAGGGGACCATATGAGTGAGAAACTGGAAGTGTAAGAGGATGAAGCTGGGTCAAAGGACAAAGGGACAAGAAGTGTAGTGGGGATGTGCAGAAAAACCACAACTCTGTTCAAGTCAACTTCCAAACTTCTGCTAAAGGCTTAGTGTGTATGGCTGAATATAGGGGGAGAGAAGAGAGGGAAGATAAAAGTTACTTTTGTGTATTTAATGGCTATAAAAAACAGTTGAAGCTTCCAAAAAGATCCTGCTTTTTGAAAGATTGGGTAATGAGACCAAAGCTTTTTGCAATAATAAGAACCTTTCCAATCGGTTCATCTGGCTTAGATTTGTTAGATTTTAAAAAAAATTATTTCTTTGATGCTGTGTTAGAGATGCCTGCTCTTAGGAGCTCAGGACTGAAAGAACATATGTTCTACTGAGATACAGTGAAAGAATTAGAGAAAACAAATCAGATGAATTTCTCTTTTGTTTGGTTGTTTGCCAAGTATGTAAAATCAAGGTTCTTTGGCTGTGAGCTACTTGGAATAATAAGTGTTAACAACAGAAGATGTAAGATTGTTGAACTCCAAACCCCACTTCCCTCCCAGATTTGAAGTTCCTTCGCCATTTACAAATGAGTATACAGTGTCTATTCTTAAAACCAAGTACTTAGGACCTTTGCTTTCCCTTTGTGCTGTCTGCAAACAGCACCAGAAAGTTCAATGAGCCTGTTGGGTTTTCCCCAGTTGTAAAGGTCACCATTGTACCGTATATTCCTTCGATGAATCATGAAATTCACTGTAGCTGTCTCTTTCTTGCTCTGTGTTTTCCAAAGTATTGCTGAACCTAAGCCACGTCCCTCAATTCCCTAAACTAATATAATTGTGTTTTGGCTGTGTGTTCTTCTCTAGAGCAGATTGGTTTTATACAGTTCTGTTCCACAAAATTTATCTTCCTCATTTCAATACAGACAGGTCTGGAAGAGCTGTTTAACAGAAATGGGATGACACACAAGGTAACCATCTACTGCCAAGTTGGAAATTTCAGAAGAAAATATGCCTGTGCTGAATTTTGCTCTCTTACAGCTAATTGCTGATATTTAATTACTTATGAGGAAAAAAAAGCACTGGGATTTGATGAGATTTGTGAGGTTAGTCGCTGAGATTATCTGAAAGTGAGAGTATATATTTAGTGCTTAAAGATATTTTAAAATGTTCAGCCTGAGGACTCCATGTTGAAAAATGTTGGCCAATATACACACAATCACGTAAGGTTGGAAAGAATGCATTTTAACAAGTCTTTAATCTGTGCAAAAAACAATGGTGCCAAAAAGATTTCTATGGAATCCAAATTCAGTTTGTTCTTGAAAAGCTGTCTGGAGGGAGGGAATATGAGACAACAGCTCACAGTTGTAGCTCAGGTTCAAGTAACTGGCTCTTCTTGAAAGGTCTTAAATTTACTTCCAAAGTCTTTGACATGCTGCAGTTTATAACTGATGATGCACTTCTTCCAACCCCTAATATCTGTGATTCTATGATTCTAATAAAGCAAGGAGGTAAAGAACACATTTAGATAAGTTGGTTTGGGGGAACAAAATTAACTATATGTGGATCCTTGGGAGCTTTAAATGTACATTTCTCATGTGTGTCTGTTTGAGACAAAGGCAATGAACCATGTTTCCAGCTCGTTTTATGAGGAGGAAAAGCAAAGAGATGAGAGCTGTATGGAGTCCATGGGTGGTGACAACACCAAAACAATATAGAGGTTCAGCCAGTGTCAGAGGAATGATCTAAACTTTCTAAAGGCCTGTAAAGTCTCCAAAAGTACAGACTTCTGAAGTTTGGCAATGCAAAGCTACACTCAGCCCCTCCCTGCTCATTTTCAGCTCCTCTTTCAGGAATGGACTTTCCAAGAATAAATACAAGAGATTTCAAAGTCCTATTTCCCTCTCTCTACCATAAGTGCACTTTATGACCTTAATATTTCAGACCATTAACACTGAAAGACTTTAAGTATGGCACAGTCTGATCACACAGAAGAATGTCATTCAGCCTATGTCTTTTTAATCATAATCTTAAAGTTGTCTTGGTCTAGGTGCCCCCGCTCTGGCAGGGGGGTTGGATTAGATGATCTTCTAGCTCCCTTCCAACCCCTCACATTCTGTGATTCTAAAGTTTAGTATTTTTGTCTCTCAGGCTTTTGGGTAAGCTGAAGTGTTGAGGAAAAGTTCAAGATTTTCCATATCTAGCCCTCTGAAAATTGTACAAAACTTGTATTTGTGTACCTAAGCACAAGTTTAAAAACTTAACTTTTTTTTTTTTTCTTTCCTGTCTTTCGGTGGTATTACTCAAATACCAGCCTTTTCTCTTGGAAATACACAGTTATCAGCTTGCATTGTTAAAGTCATCATAAAGTACCAAACAGAACAAAACCATACCGTGTAGTCCCAAGAAAAGAAATCTTTACTCCTATAGGAAACTTACAGAAAGGAAACCCACAAAAAAAATTTTACATAACTGAATATGGGAAGAACTCAGAAATAGAAAGATGGGTAATGAGGAGACAGGACAAAAGGTACACACTAGTTCTTATTTTTTTGAGGTGTGAACTTGCAGAGCGGAAGTGGCTCATGTTGCAAAACTGCCTTTTGAACTATTGTGTATGGTAAAATAGGTATGGAAGAATTTACAAATCACAAAGCTTGAAAGTCAGATTTAGGAACTCAAAGCATTATTAGTCTTAAGAAATTCGTGGTTTACTGTCAGGCAATTTTGCCAGTGGGAATGGAAAACCCTTTTTTTGCCTCAAAATGATGGCCTAGAAAGTTCTGCAGCTCAAAAACAACCAACTTAATTGATATTATAGGCCTTTCTTTACAGACAAATATTGTATTTCTTATTCATGAAGAAAAAAATATTTAGGTACTCTTGCTTACAATTGCAGTTATATATTCTTTAGTTAATGTCTACAGTGAAATCAGTGTCCATTATATATTTGTTTCTAAGGGAAAAGGTACTTGATGTGTACCAGACATCTAGATTACAATTAACTTTGTCTAACTACATGCCAAGCTGACTGTATGCTGTCTACAAAAAAACAACCCAAGCCTAGGCAATAAGTGCAGCAGAATTGGATAAAGTACTGTTTATCAAATAAGGAAAAAAAAATATATAACTCCAAATGTGAAAAATATTTGAAAAACTCCAGGGCAAAAAGATTTATGTGAATAGTTTAATATAGAAATATCCTCAAGGTAAACATTAAATGAAATGTGCTGATCAAATTTGGGATGCAGAAATTGTTTCCTTTCATTTTGCAATAACAAGATATGGTACAAAGGATCTTTTCCCTTCCAGCTAATCTACTACTGTAATCTCATTGGTTCAATGAGATTTTGAACACTTGAGTAGTTTCTGTTTCAAAGGGACTATTCTTCTGAGAAGAAGCAGGACCCAAGTATTTTACTGAACCTCTCCTCTGGGCTTTCTCCCCTGCTCATTGGGGTCATTGGCAATCTAAATCCATGCCTTTTTTTTTTTTTTTTTTTTTAATCCTAGGAGTTTCAAAAAAGATTTAGCTAGATTTTAGGCCCAAAACCTCAAACTTGTAGTGCAAAAATTACTTGTGCAGCATAATTTTGTTGTTTGTTTGTTTGTTTTTTCTGAGGGGGGAGTTAACCTCTTCAAATTTTTCCATTTCTTCCCCCAGACTTTCCCTGATGCCCATATTTGCAGGTGTGGGTGTGCCAAGCTCAGGTGATGCCTGGGCAGGTAGTTCCCATGCAAATGCATCCTGGGCTGCAGCAAGAGAAGTGTGGGCAGCAGCTGGAGAGAGGGGATTCTGNCCCTTGAGGGTGGTGGATCAGTGGCACAGGCTCCCCAGGGAGGTGGTTGAGGCCCCATCCCTGGAGCTATTGCAGGTGAGGTTGGCCAAGGCTCTGAGCAGCCTGGTCTAGTTGAGGGTGTCCCTGCTCCCTGCAGGGGGCTGCACTAGATGCCCTTTGGAGGTCCCTTCCAGCCCTAACCATTCTCTGATTCTCTGAAATGCTGTCTGGCAATAAGACTAGGACTGGTCTGTAGTCATTTCACAGAGGCTCTGGCACTGTAGGAGCTGTCACCAACCCCCTCCAGACCTGACCCCTGTCAAAAAGCAAAAAAAACCCCCACGACCCTCTTTTCTTTTTGAAATGTGGTTATATTGGTCCTTTTTATCTGAGAGGCTTGTTATAGCTGGAAAATAGTAGATGTCCTAGCAACCTGAGCTACAGTACACCCACACTCTCTGCCCTGCCAGGGAAGCTCAGCCTACAGGCTGCACCAATTACTGCAGGCACTGTGCATAGCTGCTGGTACAAGAGCAACAGTTTATGTGTGCTGGAGAATACTTACCACCTGAACTTTACATGGGATTTTGCTCAGGTGATTTTTAGACACCAGCCAACACTGCATGTGTTTGTTACCCCTGCAGACCTTCTGCTTTGCTTGAGGTCCTGCCAGGTACTCACTGAGCCACACTGTTGTCTCAGGTGCTGTTACACATTTGACAATACAATGGAAATATAAAATATAAACAAGCTTTCTGTTCATTGAGTAATGCTGGAGATTATTTTTTTCAGTTATTGATTCCTGTAATTATAACTGAGGTGGAGTTTTTTGGAGGGAGTGATAGAGCCTTCTAGGAACAAACCTTCATTGCCAAAATTAAGGGGTTAAAGGGAAGGGAATTGTTCTTTCAAATGCTGCTCCTTCACCTTCCACACCCCTCTGCCAAGAATAATTTTGGAAGCATTACCCTGAATGACCATACATGCAGTACCAGCCACTTCAGTTCTCAGCTATCACTGGACCAGGAGGCTGGGAGATGTGCAAAGTAGGTTTGTATCTTTGGTGTTTGGGATATGTCTGCCTCTGGCTGGCTCCTGGTGGAACAGGGGGTTGATTTGCTCTCCAGCAGCACTTTGCCTGCAGAGGAGGGGTGAAGGTTGCTGAGACTTGCTAAGGGAGTGGGGCCAGCTCCTGCCCACAGCCCCCAGTCCCAGAGCTGGCTGTGGAGAAGCCAGTAGAGGAGCTGGGGAGGCACCACATTGCTCTGGGGCCACAGGGGAGCCAGCAGCCAGCATGCACCAGCACTGAGGCAGTGGGAGGGAGAGGAATGGGGCTCCTGGGGAGGTAAAAGGAAGGGGCAGAGTGTGAGCCCAAGCAGAGAGCATCAGGGCTGACCAACAGAGATTCATGAAGTGAGGGTACAGTGAGCAGAAGAGAGGTTTGTTTATAAAGCCTTTTATTTCTGTTCCATCTTACCCAATCACAGAGAATGCTTCTCTGTTTATGAGGTATTTATAGCCTAATGAGACCTGTCTTTTTGAATTTAGAAGGCTTTTGGTCTTTCTGGGAAGTTACTATAGTGAAAAGTAAATCCATTGGAAAGTGCTGGCTGGGTCCCATCACATTCCACTACCCCAAAATTGAAAATCATTTAATTTGGATGTTAACATTAAATCTTTGAATTGTTAACATATTTCTGTAGGAAATATTTATGTTATGTTGGGGCTAGTTTTGATGTTTCTTTTTATATCACTCAAAAAGAAAATGAATAGTGATGGCTTTTTTAAGAGATGGAAATTCATGCACAGGCTCTGATTGCTCTCAGTTTTCTGTGGTACTTAGTCTTTTGAAAACACTAAGAGGTTCTAGGGCTACAGAAAAGAGAAGTTAGTGGGGGTTGAAAGTGATTATGGTTAGATTGCTGATGGAATATGAAATGTTAATTAGGACATCCCAGTGATAATGACTGACACCAGTTCTAAAATGAGAAAGAGAAGGTCCTTCTGTGTCTGGGCAGCTAAGGAATCTGAAAGTTAGCCATGATTCCTTCCAAGCAACTTGTTTCCTTGAGTCTCCAAGACAGAAATGATATATCTCTGTAGACTTGCTTGCAGCAAACCCAGTGACTGGGTGACATTTAGTCCTAACTGCAGTTGTTATTACAACATCACTATACAACCTGGGAGAGCTGATCCTGGATGGGGGGTGTCTATCAACCAGATGCTGTACAGAGAATAAAAAGATGGTCCCTGACACCAAGCATGTCAGTGCTGTGAGAAAACAAAAAGCTTTAAAAGACCTGGAGTGAAAAAGTAGCTTGTGGCAGAGAGCATCACACTGCCTGTGGGTGCAGCTGTTTTGGTTCTCAGCTGTGTGAAATCAGAAGGATGAAGATGCCATTTGCTGAATTCTGGGACTGAAAAAAAAAAAGACCAGTGATGATCAGGTACTGAACTTCCAAGCAAGGTGAATGCTTAAAGAGAAACCTAACACAGACCCTGAAATAAGCATATGTGCTCCCTCAAACAGAGCAAGAAGCTATCAAAGGAAGAATTAATGAACTATTTGGGGTTGAAGCAGCCTCACTACTTCTGCAACAGCATCTCAGTTTTAAACAACAGCAGCTGAGAGGAGAGGGGAGTACCTCTGCTGTGACCAGCAAGAATAGGCACATTTTTAATTAGTTTTTTTTTTTTTTTTTCAGGAATATCCAGCTAGATACTAGAGGCTCCTCAAGGAAAGGCAGCCTAGTAGCAACCTGTTTTTTTCTCTCTGTTTCCTACATCTGTCATGTTCTCTGTCTGGCTTGGCTCAGTGATTCCTGTCATACCTGGGAAAGCTTGGGAGAGGCAAATGCAGTTGATTATCTTTCCCTCTGTTTGCTGGGAGGCTGTTGACTATGGCAATCCTCTGTTAGGAGCTGCAGCACATCAGGTGCTGTCACCTCAGAGAATCAAGAGTTCTAAAAGACAGCTTTGCTCTTTCTCCCTATGTTACAACAGAGAAACATTTCCCACTGGGATGAAGCAATATTTTCTTAGATCGTTTAATATTTGTTCCTTTATGAACATAATAAGCATTTTTAATCACATAGATAAAAGCCCCTGTTAAATTTGGAGAAAAAAAGCACACGTTGTGCCAGAATTACTAAGAACCACAGTTATAAAAGTATTTAGCTGTATAACTGTACTTGTGATTCTTAGGTGGGATTTGCTTTTTCTGGTGAAAAATCATCTCTTTCAAACTTCTCATCTTCTTGCATTCCTGCAATGCTCCTTGTACAGCCAAATACAATAACCTAATGAATTCTACAGAATCCTTTCTCATGATAGCAGGAACACAATAAAAATATTTGCAGAGAAGAGGTGAAATACAGTAATGATGACTAGCCTAAGCAGATGGGGCCAAATTCTATTCTGATTTTATGGAAGACAACCAAATGTAGAATGGCACCAGCATAATTCAGGTGCATACAGCTTCCAAGACTTTCCTTTAATGTTATTTATTATNCCAGCTCCTGCCCACAGCCCCCAGTCCCAGAGCTGGCTGTGGAGAAGCCAGTAGAGGAGCTGGGGAGGCACCACATTGCTCTGGGGCCACAGGGGAGCCAGCAGCCAGCATGCACCAGCACTGAGGCAGTGGGAGGGAGAGGAATGGGGCTCCTGGGGAGGTAAAAGGAAGGGGCAGAGTGTGAGCCCAAGCAGAGAGCATCAGGGCTGACCAACAGAGATTCATGAAGTGAGGGTACAGTGAGCAGAAGAGAGGTTTGTTTATAAAGCCTTTTATTTCTGTTCCATCTTACCCAATCACAGAGAATGCTTCTCTGTTTATGAGGTATTTATAGCCTAATGAGACCTGTCTTTTTGAATTTAGAAGGCTTTTGGTCTTTCTGGGAAGTTACTATAGTGAAAAGTAAATCCATTGGAAAGTGCTGGCTGGGTCCCATCACATTCCACTACCCCAAAATTGAAAATCATTTAATTTGGATGTTAACATTAAATCTTTGAATTGTTAACATATTTCTGTAGGAAATATTTATGTTATGTTGGGGCTAGTTTTGATGTTTCTTTTTATATCACTCAAAAAGAAAATGAATAGTGATGGCTTTTTTAAGAGATGGAAATTCATGCACAGGCTCTGATTGCTCTCAGTTTTCTGTGGTACTTAGTCTTTTGAAAACACTAAGAGGTTCTAGGGCTACAGAAAAGAGAAGTTAGTGGGGGTTGAAAGTGATTATGGTTAGATTGCTGATGGAATATGAAATGTTAATTAGGACATCCCAGTGATAATGACTGACACCAGTTCTAAAATGAGAAAGAGAAGGTCCTTCTGTGTCTGGGCAGCTAAGGAATCTGAAAGTTAGCCATGATTCCTTCCAAGCAACTTGTTTCCTTGAGTCTCCAAGACAGAAATGATATATCTCTGTAGACTTGCTTGCAGCAAACCCAGTGACTGGGTGACATTTAGTCCTAACTGCAGTTGTTATTACAACATCACTATACAACCTGGGAGAGCTGATCCTGGATGGGGGGTGTCTATCAACCAGATGCTGTACAGAGAATAAAAAGATGGTCCCTGACACCAAGCATGTCAGTGCTGTGAGAAAACAAAAAGCTTTAAAAGACCTGGAGTGAAAAAGTAGCTTGTGGCAGAGAGCATCACACTGCCTGTGGGTGCAGCTGTTTTGGTTCTCAGCTGTGTGAAATCAGAAGGATGAAGATGCCATTTGCTGAATTCTGGGACTGAAAAAAAAAAAGACCAGTGATGATCAGGTACTGAACTTCCAAGCAAGGTGAATGCTTAAAGAGAAACCTAACACAGACCCTGAAATAAGCATATGTGCTCCCTCAAACAGAGCAAGAAGCTATCAAAGGAAGAATTAATGAACTATTTGGGGTTGAAGCAGCCTCACTACTTCTGCAACAGCATCTCAGTTTTAAACAACAGCAGCTGAGAGGAGAGGGGAGTACCTCTGCTGTGACCAGCAAGAATAGGCACATTTTTAATTAGCTTTTTTTTTTTTTTTTCAGGAATATCCAGCTAGATACTAGAGGCTCCTCAAGGAAAGGCAGCCTAGTAGCAACCTGTTTTTTTCTCTCTGTTTCCTACATCTGTCATGTTCTCTGTCTGGCTTGGCTCAGTGATTCCTGTCATACCTGGGAAAGCTTGGGAGAGGCAAATGCAGTTGATTATCTTTCCCTCTGTTTGCTGGGAGGCTGTTGACTATGGCAATCCTCTGTTAGGAGCTGCAGCACATCAGGTGCTGTCACCTCAGAGAATCAAGAGTTCTAAAAGACAGCTTTGCTCTTTCTCCCTATGTTACAACAGAGAAACATTTCCCACTGGGATGAAGCAATATTTTCTTAGATCGTTTAATATTTGTTCCTTTATGAACATAATAAGCATTTTTAATCACATAGATAAAAGCCCCTGTTAAATTTGGAGAAAAAAAGCACACGTTGTGCCAGAATTACTAAGAACCACAGTTATAAAAGTATTTAGCTGTATAACTGTACTTGTGATTCTTAGGTGGGATTTGCTTTTTCTGGTGAAAAATCATCTCTTTCAAACTTCTCATCTTCTTGCATTCCTGCAATGCTCCTTGTACAGCCAAATACAATAACCTAATGAATTCTACAGAATCCTTTCTCATGATAGCAGGAACACAATAAAAATATTTGCAGAGAAGAGGTGAAATACAGTAATGATGACTAGCCTAAGCAGATGGGGCCAAATTCTATTCTGATTTTATGGAAGACAACCAAATGTAGAATGGCACCAGCATAATTCAGGTGCATACAGCTTCCAAGACTTTCCTTTAATGTTATTTATTATTTATTAATGTTATTTAAAAAAAAACCAACCCAATTACAGTGGATGCCAGCTAAAGCTAAGGAAAGATGACAATCTAATGTAGTGGAGAAACATTAAGTGCTTTGTCAGTGGTATGTAACAACATGCTAAAATGTTTTATCTGTTTTGTCACATTAAAGCCACCTAGAATAGACCTCAGTAAATCTAGAGATGACACCGAGTTAGGTGGGAGTGTTGATCTTCGTGATGGTAGGAAGGCTGGGTGGATGTGCTGAGGCCAATCTATGGGTTTCAACAAGGCCAAGGGCCAGGTCCTGCCAGGACCACAACCCCAGGCCATGCTACAGGCTTGGGAAGAGTGGCTGGAAAGCTGCTTGGCAAAGAGAGACTTGTGTCAGCAGTGTGCCCAGGTGGCCAACAAGTCTAGTGGCATCCTGGCCTACATCAGGAATTATGTGGCCAGCTGGACTAGAGAAGGGACTGTACTTGGCACTGGCAAGGCTGCACCTGAGTACTGGGTTTAATTTTGGACACCACACTGTGACACACATTGAGGTGCTGGAGCAGGTCCAGAGAAGGGCAACGAAGCTGGTGAAGTGTCCTGAGGATAAGTCTTCTGAGGAGCAGATGAGGGAGATGTTCTTAGTCTGAAGAAAAGGATGCAGAGGGGACATCTTGTTGCTAGGAAATTGTAGATGTGGGTTTTGGTCTCTTCTCACGAGTCACAACTGATAGGACAAGAGGAAATTAATGTCTAAAAATTAATGTCTATAAATTAATGTCTATCAATATGTTAAGGGTGAGTGTAGGGAGGATGGAGCCAGACTCTGCTCAGTGCCATCCAGTGACAGGACAAGAGGCAATGGGAGTCAGTTGGAGCACAAGAGGTTGAGGGGAAACACAAGGAAAAACTTGTTCCCAGTGAGGGTGGCAGAGGCTGGCAGGGGCTGCCCAGGGAGGTTGTGGAGTCTCCTGCTCTGGAGACATTCCAGCCCCCCCTGGATCTGTTCCTGGGTGACTTGGTCTAGGTGCCCCTGCTCTGGCAGGGGGGTTGGACTAGATGATCTTCTAGCTCCCTTCCAACCCCTAATATCTGTGAATCTGTGAAATGGACTCAAGGTGCACCAGGGGAGGTTTAAGTTGGACATTAGGAGAAACTTCTATATTAAAAAGGTTCTCAAAGACTGGAACAGGCTGCCCGGGGAGGTGGTTGAATCACCATCCCTGAATGTACTTAAAAGCCACCTAGGTATGGTGCTCAAGGCTATGGTGTAGTAGTGGTCCTGGGAGAGTAGATGTTTGGACTTGAAGATCTTAAAGATCTTTTGTGTGTGATTCTGTGTGATAGTCAAAATTCTCTGCCCAGAGGACTTCTGATAAGTCTGTCAGAGCTGAGTAGTGTGAGAAACCTAAAGCAACCTGACCCAGGGCCTGAAACAGCTCTTAGGGACCCTGCTCTCTCCAAGTTTTATTTGGAAAGTGAGTGGCAGGCTATGAATTTCTGGAAGAAGTCCCTACTACTCTACCAAGAATTGTTTCTGATCTTCAAAACCAGAAACAAAATCAGTACTGGCCTCATGCCCAGTGTGCCAGTGTAGGAAAAGAGAGAGGAGCAGGGTTGGAATGAAGGGTTGGGAACAATGTAAACCTTCTGAAGAATACCTTGTCCTGGAGTAGAGGTCTCAAACCCCATCCAAACTGACAGATCCAGCATGATTTTTGCAATCCCTAGTCTGGATCTGCACGCCCATAGCAGAACTAGGTTTATTCATTCACCATTTTCCTTACAGCTTTGTGCTGTTTGTCATATTGTCTATTTTTTACATTATTTGTAATTTGTGAATTCTCCTTCTCTGGAGACTTTCCAGACCCACCTGGATCTGTTCCTGTGTGGCCTGCGCTGGGTGTTCCTGCTCTGGCAGGGGGGGTGGACTCAATGATTTCCAGAGGTCCCTTCCAACTCCTATCAGTCTACGAGTCTGTTATTTCATTTTTTTGGGGCATATTAAAACACACTTAAAAGTGCATTTTATTAGATTATCACTGATAATTATATTATTCTCATAATTATAAATTGAGAACATGAAGTAGCACTGCCAGGCTGTGGAGTCTCCCTCCTTGGAGATACTCAAACACTATCTGGACACTGTCCTGGGCAATGAGCTCCACTCGAGCAGGGAGGTTGGACCAGATGACATCCAGAGGTCTTTTCCAGCCTCATCCATTCTGGGATTTCTGGGATTCTATTCTAAAATTCAGATTCCCATTAGGCTTCATCTTTAGGAATATTTTTGTAATGTCTTCTTGGTACCTATTTTGTAATAGCACCAGCGAGACACAAAGCAGTTGATTTTCAGCAAGGAGAGGGAATTATATTCTATAGACACATTGCTTTCCATTTTCTGTGCCTAATTCTTGTTTTAGCTAGTGAATGAGTACAATGTGTTCAACATGAATTTCACTAAAGAACTAAACAATTTTACTTTAGAAAATCTTTTCTAAATGCACTCTTTTTTGCCCAAGCATCTAATTTATTCTGATGTACTTTACCAGTCTCTTTTATTTTTACATTATGACCATTCTAAAGCATTCCATGGCTTTTCTCAGTAGATTAAAATGTGCCAGTCCTGCCTAGACATTATACATCAACTATTTTTTATGGTTTTGTCTGTGTGTATGTTTTTTGCTTTTAGAATTGAGTTATTGTTTTTGTCAATCTGTTCTTCTAGACATGGTTTTTTTATAAGGATAAAGTAAACTGGCATAAATTTACATTGTTTTACTTACTACCTCCTAACAGAAAATGAAATAACACTTTGTTGTTGTTGTTTACCACAACTTACAGTTTTTAAAACAAAATTTCCATAATTGTGTGTGTACAAATATTGCTCTCTATCATATTGCTATATATGAGTATAATTCATGCTGATCACAGAATCACAGAATCACAGAAATTAGGGG